>JAOUZG010010643.1:0-30760 GCA_026289955.1 Argiope argentata | reverse complement strand
TTTTTAAAATCTTTTGTAAATCCCTACGATGAATGCATTTTTTTTTTTGTAATTTCTGCATTACGTCATAAATTACTTGAATATTAGAAAACTGATATCTTCTTATCAGGAATATTTGAAAATTTTATAAGGTCATAAAAAATCGATTTCTCGATATGCATGTTTTTATTGCGAAAATTTTAACGGATAGAATTCGGTTGTTGTCAATAATTTACACATTGCGTCCGTTGTTTTATTTCAATTTGGGACCCAGGTCTTATTCATCGACTTGAGATAATTATATTTACTTAATTACTCATACGACTGTTTGTGTATGAATTTGTGACTGATGAACTTCACATAATCAATAAGTTCCATATTCATGTATGAGAAATTCAGTAAATATAATTCCATTACGTTCCTATATTTTTGCTAATTATTCATACAAAATGTGATGAACATTTTACAAAGTAAAACGTAACAGATCCCGCAAGCCTATTTAAATAAGAATTTTTTCACCTAAACGGAGAAGCAGCAAAAGGGCATTAAGATTTAGTTTGAGTTAATACTTAAAGAATAAAGCTGAATGCTGAAGAGCAAATAATTTAATTTAATGTTTAATACTTTAAGCATTAATTTAAATTCTTTGTGTTCAAAATTCAGATTTCAACCTTTAAATTAAATAAGCTATTTACATAATAACTTAACCCCTTAACCAGTTTATTTTGCTTACTATCTAATAAGATGACTCCTTCTATTTTGGGAATATTTTCCCAAAATAGAATTTTTTGGGCAAATCTGTTAAGGGGTTAAGCTCAAAATTAATTTTTACACTTATTCTTACAATTTTTAAAAATCCTTTTTTAGTAAATTACAATAATTTGTGGTAAAAATGAGAAACCAATCAGTACGGGTCTCTAGCTGTAACAATAGTTTTCCCGAAAATTCCGCTTATACTATATAGTAAAGATTTTACACTCCTATTCACCTACAAAACTGTGGGTGTTGGACAAGTCTGTGAATGCCATGAATGCTCAAATTTTTATTTTCAAAGTCCCTTACATGAAAGCATTGTGTATCGTAGTATTGTAAAGAAACTTGTGCATTATTAACCGCGTGCCATTGACAAATAATAGTTCAGAAAAAGCCTATTAGCTAGCCATCTTTGTCTATTTTATTTACCTTCTTTTCTGATCAATTGAAACCAAAATTTAAGGCAAATTGATTGATTTTGGGACTACTATTGTAGTCACAAAATCACATGTCAAACTTCATTTCTTCAAGATATTGAGTGTTTGAGTTCATGTGTTAACATGCATATGAAATATCAAACCAACAGATGATAAACCTCTTGATATATTTGATTTAAAATCTAATAAATATAGACCTATAGACAGTCAACCTTTCAAAAGATTTGATTCAAAATTTGATATTTATAAGATGACAAAATATTTGGAATACTGCGAAAGCGCTTAAATACATCTGCGTTTCAAAAGCAAAACTTTTTGAGTGGAATAAAACATGTAAAGATGATAGAGAATCCGTCATAGATGAATCACATTCAAAAAAGACCAACCAATTCGTCTTATCACAATTCAGATCTGAGAATTGGCATTTAGTGATTGCCGTTTAGCAATTAATGGCAATATTAAATAAGTTCCAATATGAAAAAATTAAAAAAAATATAGAATAACTCATGGTCTTTGGAAACCAATAATGCGTCTTTTCCCGGCGCCAATATTATTCTAGAATTTTTCGCAACATATAAAATACTGTTCCACAAGTTCCTTATTTACCTGATATGGCACCGTGTGATTCTTCTTATTTTCCGGAGTTGAAATTACCCTTTCGTAGTCATCGTCTTGAGTCAACTAATAAAAGAAAATTCCCTTCGAATTCTGACGGAATTTCACAAAAACGACTTTAAGGAATATTTTGATGATTGAAACAATTGTTGTCAGAAATGCATTGCAGTTGGAGGAAATTATTTTAAAGATATGCAATAAACTTTTACCAGTAAATAGAAAATTTCGTTTTTTGTCACCATAGCAGATACTTCACAGAAGCATATATAGCAGATAAAGGTTCATTGCAGTATTTTTCAACGCCCATCACTTGACACTGCTCATCAGTACACATCCCTTTATTAATGGGTAACTTTAAAGCTTTAGAATACCAAAAATGGGTAACTTTAAAGCTTTACAAATACCAAAACACCCATATAATTAATGACCCTCTTAATGGCAGTGCAAATTGCCAAGAATATTCTTCAATTTACCAGATCAGATATCAGATAATGTAAAACTGGATAACAAAACTATTTCATTATGATTGCAATTATGATTGCTGCTCATTTATTAAAATAAAATATCGTTAAATGTGAATCAATACTTTTGGATTTGAATTGTATAAAATAATAAGAATTTATAAGAGGTGAAAATGAGTTAAAAAATTCACTGAATTTACATATTTAAGGGTATTAAGCTCTGGGGTAATTTTAAAAGAGTTTCGGGTTTTTATGAAGCCATATTGTTTTCAGCCGATAACACACTATTTTAAACATCAAATTGTCTAAATCAAATAAATGACTGATCAAATAATCATTTTAATATTCAAAGTAAACTTAAGATGAAAATAACTTTTCATATTTTATTTAAAATTATAAAGGAATTTCAGGAGAAAGAGTAAGAGCAATATAAAATTAATCGTTCGGTTTAGTACAATCAACCCTTTTTTTGAATATCGGACATAAAATAGCAAAAATTATGCATCATAAAAGCTTTTTTATAGCATTTTATTATACAGATAGGAAAAACACTGAACTAAAAGATAAGACACTTCGCTCTCTCAATAAATATATGAAGGAGTTTTGCATAAAATCGTTGTCTTTTTGTCAGAAAATCCTTCCAAAAGGATGAATGCAAAGAATGAAAGGATCATTCGAATCGCTGAAACTCAAAAATATAGCGCCGGCGTTCCGGCAAAAAGGAAGTGTGTCTTCCTAGTGATCTGGACGTCCTAGGTTCGAGTCCTGGTAAATGCATGGTTGTTCTTCTGTGTACTATTTGTAAGGTGTATGAATGTGTCCCCTTATAAAAAGGGGCTGTACAAGCGAATGTGATGAGTGTGTAGCTGATGCGTAATCTTGGCCCTAGTTGGCGCTACTTGAAACAAGAGACGCACTCTCGGTTTAAAAATCTTTGATTGCGTCAGCGAGCATGTCCATGGCAAGTGCCATTAGCAACAACAACAAAAAAGATATCGCTATAAGGGAAAGCAGCAGTGTTTATATTTCGTAGTGAATTGATATAATAAGGACGTCGATACGGTTGTTGCATCCTCATACAGCAGCGCCACTCAAAGATTCATTAGATATATGGTTGGGAAATATACAGCCCAGACTTCGAATGATGTCCCGCTGGAAAGAAGAATATTTTAGTCGCAAAAGTTTATGAAATTGGATTTTCCAGATTGCTAATGCTATGAAAAACGCTTATATTATCTGTTATCAATCCAGGAATTATCGTTCTTCAATACGGAGATTTTATGCATATGCACCGATTAATAATAAGGACATCGATGCGGTTGTTGCATCCTCATACAGCAGCACAACTCAAAGATTCATTAGATATACAGTTGAGAAATATACAGCCCAGACTTCGAATTAAGTCTCTCTGGAAAGAACATTTTACTTGCAAAAGTTTATGAAATTGGATTCTACAGATTGATAATACTTTGAAAAACGCTTATATTATCTGTTATAAATGCAGGAACTATCGTTCTTCAATACGGAGATTAAAAATGTGGCGACTAGTAGTGACAAATGTCTCCATCTTGACAGGAAACCAAATGTTTTTAAATTTAGTCCAAGGCTTGAAACTCGATTAACAATAAAGTGTTTCGTTTCTATCACATTTTATATTCTTTTAACACGTTCGCTTATGAATGAACATGAATCTTATAGCATTCATTTTAATGATGATGCTGAGTAATATGACAGCTATGGCATTCATATTTATTAATCCCATAATCATGCATTCAGTTTTGTAAATCTTAATTTATTAATGTTATTATTCACTTTAAAGAAATGGTTGATTGTTTCATAAATAGATTTTCATTTTGTTTTGTGTATGTCTTTTCATCCTTTTTATTTCCGCCAAATTAAATGGTCAATGAAACTTACTTTCGGAATATCCAAACTGAAACATGCCGAATAAAAAGGTTTACTTTTTTTCATAATGGACACAAATTTATAATATGATATATAATTCGAAGTCACAATTCAAATTATTATTTGCTTTTTACTAATCATTATTCAAGCTTTTTCAGAATACTTCTTATTAGCGGATATAATCGGATTTAAAATAATCCTCTACATTGCATTTATTCTTCTAAATTTTTTAAAAACTTAATTTGTCAGTCTTCGAGTTCATTTCGATTAAAGCATGTCAAAAAAGAAAGCAGACAAATTGTAAAGGTAATCATACTAAAAAAAAGACCCTTTTTGTTAAGTCTTTGGAATAGCAATCAAAAGTTAATAAACTGCTAACTTTTAAAATTGGTTTCACCCTTTATTCTTCGGAAAATACATTTGATTTTCAACATTTGTCCTTTAAAAGAATTTTTATTACCAATTTTCTTTTTAAAAATAATTCGCAAATGGAAACAATGTGGTAAAAAGAAATAGAAATACATTAAAAGTTTCATTTCAGTATTCTCTTTTCAAACTATTTCAGTGTTAGAAATACTTTTTAATGAACTTTGATTTAGACATTTTTCCTAAACTGACAATGGAATTTGACTGGAACAATTGCGAAAAATTGAAATTGTCAACAAGATGCGATTTTTACTCAATAACTTCTCCTTCTAAATATATACCTTGTAGATATAAGGTTGTCTTTCAAGTTTTGAAATATGGAGTGTATCTATTTTAACTCTTTTGTAAGCTTTTTTTTAAAAAAAAAATTTAATTCAACATCAAAAAACATGAATAATAATAATTAATGGCCGGGATAGCCTGGTTGGTTGGGCGTTAAATTCACATCTCTTTGGTTACCAGTTCGAACCCATCATCCGATGACTCTCCATGTGTGTGGTGGCTGGCGTACGTTAAATCTGTCGTGGTCCCAAAGTCCTCCATGTCTAAAGTAATACCACTGTCGGTACTAGGTCAGAGGCGAACGTTCTTTCTTGAAGATCTAAATTACGATCTGTGGATGAATGAATGATAGGCTTGAATGAAGTCCGTCCCAGTAAAAAGTGTTTGGGACGTGTATGGGCTAGAAGTCAGACTTCTGCCCTCGAGTGTTCAGGGGTCCATACCCTCAGAAGCTACTGTATTTCTCCTTCCTTTGTAAGTCATAGAACAGACTCTCCGACCGCCACGAAGGTACACGGATTAATCATAGACACTGAATGACCGGACCACCGTAACAGCAATTAGCGGGAACTGTGGTTGAGTCCTAATGGATATCACCGGCCACGGTATAACCCCTCCCGAAGGAAGTACGTCCCATCATCGATGGGAGAGTCTAACCTCCACCTATTAGTGTACCCACCGAGTTAGAGAGATCCAGCCACTCATCCCCGATTACGAGCACCCGAAAACACCTTATCCCGATTACGAGGTGCCCCCGGGGGTCTCCTTCCTTAGTAAAGCGGAACAGGGGAACAACAATAATATTTAATATGGTTTGAATCATGAAATGTACTATTGAAAAAAATTAGTGTCTAAATCTTTATACAATCCTCAGCTTTTCTTGGAACAGAGCTGATTGAACAACGAAGCAATTAATTTTATTATTTTAGGCCATTTAACGGTCTTTTAAGGTGGCCAAAGTAGTCTAAGAGGTGGATGCTGAAATGCTCTGAAATAATAATATCCCTTCTTCAGTGTTTTAAACTGAGTTACGAATATTTGGATATTATTATTTCAGAGCATACTTTCATTGCGTAAAATGTTAATAAGAATATCTAGGTAAATACATTGATTGTATAAAGATTAGACATTCAAATTTTTTTCAGTAATATGTTTAATAACTCAAACAACATAATTTTTTAAAGGTAATTAAAGAATTTTTTTCCCACTGAAAGAGTATATATATTTCTAAGAACAGAGATATCAGTCATTGGACCTCAATGATAACAGCCATTTTGAGTATGCTAAATATGATAGAGTCAGAAAAAGGAACAGACTCTCAAAGAGTAGCAGTGGAGATTGACAGTTAATTTGCGTTTAAAATATGAATTTCGTTAAAAAAAACTTCTTATGGTTACAAAAAAAAATATTATTAGATAAATTGTTGTTGTTATTAGGGGCACTTGGCATGGGCAAGATTCGCCGAAGCATCAGCGAGTTTTAAGCCGAAAGGAGTGTCTCTTGTTTTTGTAGTAGCGCCAACTAGGGCCAAGAGTACGACTTAGCTACACACTCATCACAGTCGCTTTTACGGGGAGTACATTCATATACCTTACAGACAGAACACAGAAGAACAACCATGGCTGAACCGGGACTCGAACAAGAAACCCCTAGCTCTCGGGGAAGACATGTTACCCCTAGGCCCGACTAAGCCTCGCTGGGTCCCGGCGCAAAAACTTCTTTGGAGCCCCTTCTGCTTTAATACTTTAGTAATAAAGAACATTCATTAAAGAAAAAATGTAAAATAAAATTTATATTCAATTTGGGGTACCCATTTATGTGGGGGCCCGGATCAACTGCCCCGTATTCCCCTGCCTTAGTCAGTCCCTGGTTATCCCTATTACAGGACGCCGGCTTTATTAGGAAAGTAATTTACTTAAAATAAAGTTTCTTTCAAAAGAACTCTAAAAATAAATTAGCATAATAGAAAGAAATTTAAAGACCATGTCTTATAAATAATTTGAACTTTTACAAAAAAATTTCAAGAATAAACAATATGATAGAAGAAAATTTGCTTATTATCTAATCCTGAAATAGTTGGAGAAATATTTAATTAAATAAATGTTAACAGAACAATTCGCATTTCAATTCTAAAATAACCATATAAAATAAATAAATATTTCGCGTTATTATTATTTACTTTTTAAGGCTCATGTCTGTAGATGGGATTTTTAAAATAAACGATTTGATAAGCTCTGTTCAAAGATTATAAGCTCCGCACAATTTGAATTATTGAATTTGAGATTCGGTTATGTGACTTATATGTACATCAAAACGAGGGATAATTATGTAATTCAAAAGCAGAATGAAAAATTTGACAAACGAATAACAGTTCTTGTAAATCAATTGTATAGACATTTTGCTATTTAATTTCTACACGCAGACCATAGCATTTTAACTTATAGGGTCCAGTTGCAACTGGAGTTACGTAAGAGAATTTTACAGTCAATAAAACATTGAAAATGCTTTATTTTTATCAAGCCCTTTAAAATGTGCTGGTGAGGCATTTAAATTCGGTAAGTGGGAACGCTCGCTTTAGCGCTACCATTTTTATTTGACCATAATTGTAGAAAACAATGTTGATCCAAAAGTAGCCTTTATGCTGCATACCTTTGGAATGGAATAAACACAAAACAATTGAAACAACTCGAGCAGTTTGTAAAAATAGATTCAGTAAAACCTCTTTATTCTTGATTTATTTTATTAACATTTTTCAAATCAATGCAACTAAATATCAGATCATTGCTAATAAGTGTTTCATAAGATCATCTAATCATTCATTTTATTCTTTATCCATTCATCTAATGAGGCGAGTATGTAACGTGATTGCTAGTTTTTAGTATTAGATTATTGCTAATGAATATTTCATGAAGAGCTAGTAATTTTAAGGGAATACAGCAATATTGCTGAATTAAAAACCAAACTTAGAATTTATTTCCCCTTTAGTACTCATTTACTTGGAGGAATAAAACTTCCGTTCGACACACAATTATTAAATAATTATGCTTTAAACATTCTATTTCCTTTCTCTTTAAATCTTTTTATGCCTTACTGACCACACTAATTTGTTGATTCCTTTATGATTTCGGATTTCTAAGTATCATTGGTTTTAATTTCGAATCTAAACATTTTCATTGGACTATTTTACGCATTCATATCAAAAAGATCAAGATATAAAAATTTACTCTAACATTTTATAGATCGTTATTACAATATGAGTTCTATTTCCTTTCTCTTTAAATCTATTTATGCCTAACTGGGCACACTAATTTATTGATTCCTTTATGATTTCGGATTTTTAAGTACCATTGGATTTAATTTCAAACCTAAACATTTTTATTGGACTAATTTACACATTCATGTCAAAAATATTGATATAAAAATTTACTCTAAAATTTTATAGATCGTTATTACAATACGAGTTCTATTTCCTTCCTCTTTACATCTATTTATGCCTTACTGACCGCACTAATTTGTTGATTCCTTTATGATGTCGGATTTTTAAGTATCATTGGATTTAATTTCAAGCCTAAAAATTTTCATTGGACTATATTCATGTCAAAAATATCAAAGCATAAAAATTTACTCTAAAATTTTATAGATCGTTATTACAATATGAGTTTTATTTCTATATATCTTTGCAATTTGATTACCTTACGTTTTATGCAGTCTGATTATATTTATATTCAAACACAAATTTAAACTAATGATCGTACTAACTAATATATGGGTTAGAAGAATAAGTAATCACCCCTAAACAAAGACGTGAAACTGCTTGTGCACGAAAGGGGACGTCTAGTCAAGAAGCCCTTTAGTAGGTATAGATGATTCAGTTATTTATGTTTATTAGGGATAGTTAAAATTTATAACCTTCAATTATCAAACTTATGTAACCAAATGCCAGGGATATTTTTGTTAGGATCTATATTGGTACATTAATATTAATCTTTAACTAACAGCAACTAACGTACTTTGTTGTGAAGAACTGGTCAGTTTCAGGTCATTCTCCTCCGTGTAGGAGAAATGAAAATCCTGTAAGCAAATCTGTATCATTTCAGCTTTTGCCATCTCACTGAACAAATTACCCTGCCTATTATGCAGAACACGTTTAAACAAAAATTTCCTCACCTTTAACACTTCTCACTTCAGTTCTTTGGTATGAATCATCAAGAGTAGTGAAAAGCTTACTGATTTGGTTATGGCTAGAAGATGAGGTTTAACGGTCATTCTCCTTCCTACATTCCCAGCTCCCGTAGGCAAATCTGCTTGACCCATGGTCTGTGGTTTTCCTGTCTAGGTGACTGGCAGTTTAAGGCTTTATGATTTGTTACCCTGTCAATAACAGATGCTGCGAGTCAAATATTCATATTTTCCTCGCAAAATGGATGGGAACTATTTTTGATGTATTTTTCATCAGTTGACTTCAGGCGAATTAAACCGAAGACGAGGCGATTAATTTTTTAAAATGTTATTTATTTAGTTTGCATATTTTGCATGATTGAAATTGATGTCTTGATGTGACTTGGTTAACTAATATTTCAAAAGTCTTGAATATTCGTGTGAAAATTCGCTTCCTGTTGCGAACCCTTTAACCTTCTCGTCAATACGGAAAACATCAACAGATGCAAAATTATAATTTTTGAGATTCATTATATCTTCGTTGATCTCATATTTAAAAAAATCCTTAAATAAAAATTGGATATTTGCCGATGTTTTTGTTCCATAATGTAATAATTTTGTCATAAGTTTTTACAACATCAAACTTTGTTGTAATAATTCGTTTTCCCCATAAGCAATACACATGAGATTAAAATGGTTTTTTTTTCGCACAATTGCACTCTATTGTATCTGAAAAACGAAGAAAAAAATCTCAGTAAGGGCAGAAAATTAAAAATTGGTAAGGTTATGTTTGGTGAGGATGTTCCCATAAGCAATACACATGAGATTAAAATGGGGTTTTTTTTGCGCACAATTGCACTCTACTGTATCTGAAAAACGAAGTAAAAAAACCCTCAGTAAGGACAGAAAAGAAAAAATAGATGAGGTTATGTTTGTGGGGTTAGATTATTTCAACATGCTTTCTTTCTTTAACTCCTTCTCTATTTTTTTATTTGTTTATTACAAAAATGTGTTGTTTGCTGATTAGTAGTTAAAGTCAACAGTTCATAACCATGATGCTAATTGTTGTGACTTTAGAAAATATCGATTTTCACTATTAATCAGTAGAGAGCAAATGTGCGCAAAAAAATTGTTTGGGCACAAGCTGAGAATCCACGCGATCCGTTTTGATCTGGTGTATTTTGTCATAACTCCGTATATTGAAAAAAGTAACCAAACAAAATAAACAAGTCTTGCAACTCCAAAACTTATGGAAGGCTTTGTAGGTGAACACAATAAACTATGTGTTATTTGGAATACTCTCCCCTAAATTAAGACTTTTAGATGTCCTTATATCTCGACAAGGGTTTTTAATTTCACAACAGATCTCGAATGAATTATTTAGTTTTTTTTACAGTAGAAAGATTCTTTGGATATAAATATTCAAAGTAACAGTTTTGAATAAAGTTCATTGTTCTAAATTCAAAGGTTTCGACTAATTCACCAGCAGATTTTTTTCAATCACAACTCTTCAAATCATTCATTTTAAATGACGATTCGATGCCTTTTTGAGAGGAATAACTAATAACATTGATTATTTTTAAGCATTTTTATTTCGCTTGCCTTGTTATTTTTTTGCAAAGAAAATTAAGCTTTCGATATCTCCCACACTTTCAGATTTAGAGTTTTCTGTACTTAGTACTCTTGTGATTTCTTAGAAATAACGCATTTTTTATTATCTTTCGATCACAATTCTTCAAATCACTCATTTTAAATAATTAATCAATGATTTTATAAAAGAAGTAACTAATAATGTTGATTATTTTTAACACTTTTATTTAGTTTTACCTTTCTGTGTTATTAAAGATAGAATTTTGCTATTGATATTTCTCTTCCTGTCTAATTTAGAGGGATTTTTTTGTCTCAATATATTCATGAGGTCTCTATAATATTATTTTAAATACATTTTTATTTATAACTTATTTAATAATTTTAGATTTTAAGTGATAATTAAAAGCTAAATTTTTATTCAGTTGGAGAGGAGCAACTTAATAAGTTTCACAAAAAATTGATTACAGAATTCCATTACATTTATAATACTGAAATATAAATTTTGAAAATCCGAAAGAAATTAAAAATAGGAAATTTTACATTTAAAATACTAATAAAAGTGTATTTTGAAAATTAATTAAATTTATTTCAGGTGAGTTTTTGTTCTGTGAACATTTTGTATGGCTTATTCTTAGAGCAAGCTTTATTTATTAGTATTATTTTACAATTAAATTTCATTTGAAAAAAATAGATTATGAAGGAATTTTTCTCTTGCATTGTTGGCTTAAATTCGCCATACATCTTTGGAGATTTTTTCTTTCTTGTTGTTTCTGGGTATTACAAGCTTTGCATGCATCCTAAATTCACTGTAAATAACACTTTCATTAATAATAATATACAATTTTTAATTTTGAAGAATGTAGATTATTTCACATAACAAGATATAATTTTGGAGCCCAGCAAAATCTATTTAAAATGGGTGTTATAGAATAGGATTTTTTTAATAAGGAGTTTTGAAGAATTTGATTCAAATCATGAACTATCTGTAATATTTATCTAGTTTTATGTACACAAAACGAAAAATAACCTATAATAAATAAATATAAATATAAACAAAAGTAATATTCTATCTGTAAGTGTATGAAAATAAACAGTAAACCCTTATGTCAACAAAAATGTTAAAAAAGCTGCTATGAAAATTCTGTAAGTTTATGTAAAGTTATAAATTTCATATTTGAATAATTTTTTTACGGCTCTATCAAGTAAGTGATAAGGGGTGCTAAAATTCATAGAAAAAGCAAACCGGTATACGTGTTTCCATAGAAATTTTTTTAGTTCTTTGTGCTGTTTTCTCTTTTTAACCTTCTCACAAGCTTTCTCTATCAATTCTTTTTTTAAAAACATATTTGCCTTTTTTTATTTTTATCTCTGTTCACTGTTTCATAGAACGAGAAATTATTTCTTAGAATTAGATAATTTCATCCTGCCTTATCTTTTTGTCAAATCAATATCAATATAACGTAGCATAAAAGAATAAATGATAAAGCATTCGGCAGAATTAGTAGTCAACGTATTTAATGACAATTACATATATGGTCTTCTCAATCTGCGAGTTTTACTTGTTTGTATTCAAAAGCTGTCGTCAAAAACAAATGACCTGATCGGTATTTGAGACTTCACCTTCTCCAAAAATTGTGAGTTGTCAAATGTGAAATATAATTAGATTCTTAAAATAATAGTGAATTAGGAAGATTTTGTTTTTTGAATACCTTTCTAGTTTTTTTACGTAAAAGTTTTTAAATAAAAAATATTGTATAGTCTAAGGATGAATAAGAAATAAATTTTCTGCTTATAGAGCAAATGCTTGAAATTATATTGTACATATTAAGCGCAATGCGTTATGAAAGAAGCTAATTTGTGCTTACATTACAGAGGTCAAATGCGTAGCGCTTGTAGTGTGTCATGTGATTTCCCACATCCAGCTTTAATTTAGATATCCATTAATTCAAAAGGTAATCTTATTAATCCAGAAGATAAAATTATTTAATGTTACATCCCAAGGGAAGGGACAATAACACATTTGAATAGTGCCTTCAATTTCGAATAAGCATATAGAATGAAATAGAGAAATTGTTCTTCTCGCTTTAAGATATCTCATTATCTCAACATACCTTCTTCATTTCAATTTTTGAAAAATAGTTACTGCAACGATGATGATACCAATGATTCAATGCTACTGTATCTCCTCTAATAGTTTTCTAGCATTTTAGAACTCCTACACAGCAGAATAAACTACAGTGGTTATAAAACACCTTCACGATTAGTTAGTCAAGACACAGACATTGAATTTAATGCGTTCTTTGAGTGGTAACGATAATCTTCTTGCAAAGAAACACATTTGATGAGTGTTCTGACACAGACATACACGTACGACTGTACATTTAAAACAATGTCCTGAATTCAAATAAAATCTACATAATATAGGCCGAGAAAATGTTATGTTCACTTTATTCCTCGAGCATATAGTAAACCTATCTACAGAAACCAAGATGATTCAGTGCTACAATATGTCTGTTAACAGCTTCCTGGCATTTCAGAACTCCTACACAGCAGAATAAACTACAGTAGTTAAAATACACCTTCGCAAATAATTTGTCCAGAACCAGACTTTGAATTTTAAAGCACTCCATGTGTGATAGCAACAACCTTTTTATAGAAAAAAGCAGTTATAAATTAATCTTATGAAAAGTAACGTCTCGTTTTAAAGCAACACTAGAGCTATTTTGGAATGAATCTTATGATACTGACACACAAGTTTCGTAAGTTGAAATTCTCTTTTTATTTCCATTATTTTGAATCATTATTATTCTTATAATTGTCCTTAGTTTCTCCTCGTATCATTTTCGTGTTTATCTTGTATCTGCAATTATAATAATTTTAATTTGTTCACTTTAAAGGAGTTTTCCAATACAAAAATTGCCTTCATTCATATAAATACTAAAGAACTACAAGGATCTAAAAATGGAAACACAGGCGATGAAATTCAAAAACTATAATTTGATATCAGATCACAAGCTTAGTTTTGCACACCATTGGAGTTTGACAGTCTGTGAAGTGGCTTCTTTAAATTCATTTCAGCTTAACCGAACTGTAACTCTTTAAAATTGATATTAATATATCGATGTTTTAAAACATTGCCTTTCCTCATCGATTCAATAGCCTCAACATATAAAACAATAAACAGAGGTTATTTATAACCAGTTGACTTTCCCCATCATGGCTGAGTTTGAAAGGTTTTATTATCAAAACATGGGTGAACAGTCTATTTGCCAAACACCACCTGCTTTCTCTTACGGTTCTCGAACACTGAAAGTTATGAAAATACGTATGACAGCTGCTTCGAATGATTGTTTGAGAATTTTGAAGCATTTGAAATAGCAAATTGATATCACAAATAACATTAAGCAATTTTTGTTTTGCTTTTCTTCTTGGTAATCCTTTTGGTAAAGAGAAAGCTTAAGCGATATTCTTTATTACAAAAATGATAATCTTTTCAGAAAATTCTCCTTTAAGCCTTTTAATCACATTCACGCTTCTAAAATTTTCTTATAATGTTTAATGGCTATGATTCAAATCTCTAAATGAAATTCAGTAGCATTAAATAATCAATGTCAGGCGTTACTTTTTATTTAATTGTATATTGTTTACTTTAAAATGCAAACAAACACTTTTTAAATGCATTTTTTAAGCGGGTTCGTCAATTTATCATCCAAATTACTGGTGTGAAATATCGTATACATATTTCTGCACCAATATGTGAAAACAATTAGTCGATTGGCTGTATTTTTGCACTTTTAAACACCATTCAAGCTGTTCGTAAATGTGTAAATTCAATTCAAAAACTAAGCGTGATGCACAAATGTTCTTAATATTCAATGGATTTTCATTTAAATCTACTCATTAAAACAACAATAACCTTAAAATAGAGGATGTTATCAAATTAGATTGGAAGAAAAATAAACCAGTTAAAGGGTCAAATAAAAAAAGGGAAGGAAATTTCCTCTCAAAATAGCTTCCAAGACATTGCATGAAAATGGCTCTACTGACGTCTTTTGACCTTTTTAATTGTCTTTAAGCAAGTGGTTGATTTTAGCGTCATTTCGACTTGTTTCTGACTTGCAGGTTAGTGCGAGAAGTCACTGTAGTGTCTATTTGGCAGCCTCTTTGCAACTGTTTTACAGTGTGATAGTTTTCCAAAACTTTGCAATTATATTTTTCGTCACTTTTACGATAGACAGTGACGAATTCTTGTTTTTAGTTATAAAGACATCCAAATTAAATTATTCTTGTTATTTTCATAAATGATGGAGAAATCTTAGATAAGGCAAATCAGCGCCCCAATTTGAACCAAAGCGAAGGTTACTTTGGAATGAATTTGAAGTGTGATAAGAGGAAAAAGATAATATCTTAACTTGTATCTCAATTCTAATCTTCCTAATCTAATTATAGAGAGGTATTTGATCCTTATAGATGCACAAAGCTCAACATCATCATATAAAAATTCTTTACGGTGGGATCGGGTATTAAACCCACTATTCTTTTATTCTCAAGACAAAGATCTTGCTATATGATCATGACGATTTTTTTACAAAATTTAATTAATGCTCGTGTTGTTATGTTAATTTTTTCATTTACGCCGTTACGAATCCATTAATCAATAATTACATGAAGAATTTTAGGAAAGTTAAATTTTCCTAGTCGCCTATTCAGGAACAAATGAGACCTTGAAATATTAACTTCTTAAATATCGGCTACTAATAAAATCTATAAATTTAAAATAGGAATTGAAATGTTTCGATTTAAGGATAACTTACGCATCTCAACGTCTACATTTGAATTTCCATTGACAAAATTATAACCAAAACCGCATCCCTCAAATAATCCTAGCCTAAGTACTCTTAGAATCATAAAATACAACAAACAACCATTAAAGTCCATATGGGATTCAATTAATGGAGACTTAACACAATACCGATAAGATTTTTTGGCATTAAGTTATAAAATATTTTATACTGATTAAACTTTAAAAGAATTAAAAAATGCAAAATAATTATATTGCCCATTCTTAAAAAATATCTTATCATAAATTCTTCGTCATATTTTATAAACTTATATCATATGAGAATGTGTAGTACTAGAAACCACTGTGAAGAAATTCAGCATGAAACTGAATTTCTATCCAAAACTGACATGACTTCTGGCATTAATTTGAAAAACCTTTTATATCGATAAATCTATTAATATTAAGAAGTATCTATAAAATTATTCATTTAGCAAAACTTTTTAAAAATCTCCATTCTCCCCCTCCCCCAATCCCACTCCTCTGCAAACAAATCTAAAACTGTAACAAAAAAAAAAAGGAATTTAGAAAAAAAACTTATTGAAACTAAATAATGAACTGTAAAAATGTGTATGTGGGTTTTTGGCCAGTTTTTAACTAAATGGTGTTTCTCTATTTTGCAATTTTATATTATTTTAACTTTTAGAAAATCGCATAATAACTTAAAAAAGCAGTGATTATTTGTTTTAAAACAAATCTAAAGCTAATAGCACGAAGGAATGGTGACATTTTGTTTCACAATAAATTTTCATGGTTTACGATTTTAAATCATTTTATAAACTCACTTAAAATGTTTATATCTTCTTTTAATAAAATGACGAAACAACAAATCTCGATTTAAAAACGGGTAGCAAATCTTTCATATGTAATGGTTTTTGTACTATTGAAAGATGTCAGGAAAACCTCACAATTCGTTATTGCTCTTTTAAAGTTGCTTTTTGAACGACAAATCAACAATGGAAGAGCTTTCCGAATTGTCTTAGGATTTAAAAGCAACTTTTCCAAAAATTAATAAGGTATTGAAATAATCGAATCGTATAAACAAACTAATAGAAAATTGCAATTTCATCAAGGCTTTAATAGATTGCGGGTTATATATTTAGAATTTTTTTGACCTGAATCGGAAAATCCGCAGAAAATAACAAAACTCCACTTTTGAGAAAAGAACACATTTTGTAATTTATTTTCTGAGATCAGTGATGCATGTCGAAATCATGAAAATGTTCATTGTTTTGAAGAGTGGATTCATTATCTTCTATTGTAGTAAGAGAATAAAAGATTAAATTTTTCATCCAAAAACTAAAGTTATTTTCATTTTCCAATTCAGGCCACTGAAAGATATTCTCATACAGAAGGAAAGTGACAGAGTTTATAAGTCAAGAGTAAAATGTGAAAGAGGAATTAATTTTCTTACTTGAATTGAGGATATAAGAAAAGTATTTAATTTATTCATACTCGTATATTGCTCTCTAATCTGCCTAGACTGAATTTCACAATCAAACGAAAGTAAAAGATAAATAGGCGGATATTCACTTGATGGCCTTTATTTGTATTGGTAAGATTAAATAACATTTTTCTTACAGAGAGATCTTATGCAATGCTGAAACTGCAGTATTAAATATCTTTGCTATTTTTTAAATATTTACGGAAAAAATTTACAATGATCTATTTTTAGATTACAATTGTTCTGCGGGCAAGAAATACATGGAATTAAATCTCTATATTTTTTACCTTTTAAATCTCTATATTTTTGTAAACGAACTATATACAGGCAATAAAAAATTATTTCAATTCCTTCTAAGGTCAACACAGAAATTTTTTATTTTAGTTACTTTTTATTCAATAATTACAATTGTTGTTCTCGTGTTCAACTTTACAACGGAAGAAGTGCAGTAGCTTCTGAGGGTATGGACCCCTGAGCACCCGAAGGCAGAATCTGACTTCTAGCTTACACACGTCACAAACCCTTTTACCGAGAGGACTTCATTCATCCACAGATCGTAATTTAGATCTGTAATAGAGAATTATCACCTCTGTTTTAGTATCCCCACCGGTATTATTCACGATATGGAGGACTTTGTGACCATGACTGATTTAACGTCCACCTGTCACACAGACACAATATTTGGCGTGCGGGTTCGAACTCACAACACAAGGGATGCGAATCTAACGCCTTACTAACCAGGCTATGCCTGTCTAATATTTACATTTACTATAAATAATTGATCAAAAATTATACTAGTATTGAATTTTCAACGATAATTGAGGATGCACCGTCAATTGAGGCAACCCAAAATGCATGAATGTTTTACGCCAGTTGGGGTAACGCAATACAGATTAGAAATTTTTAATTTTCTTTATTCTGTATTATATTAATTCGAAAGTACTTCACAATGAATCTGAAAAATCGATTAATTAACAATGCTTAGTTTTAAATACACCAAACATTTAGAAAATAAGCAGAATTGTTTAAAATAATCGGTTGAAAACACGTTAAGCCTAACGTCATTGGCATGTGGAAAAATTAAACTGAATTCGTTACTTATTTGACGATAAAGAAATGAAGATTTTTGGCGAGAAAGTTAGTTTTTAATTAATTAAAAAAATCAATCAATATTTGAAAAAAACCTGTATTATTATCATATATCCACTACAGGATTAAAAAAATTGACTTGAACTTGTTTGGATTAATAAAAAAATATTTTATAAACGATTGAAAATTTGAACATGATATATATATATATAGGGAGAGTGTGAGCTAATAGTAGGAATTGAAAAAAACATTTAAACTTTGAAAATAATCCTTTCCATGGAGTTCCTAATTTGACATTATTCTATAATTTTGATAACAAGACGGTATACTAAATATTATTTAAATAAGTCATTGCGCTTTTACACGTTGTTATATCATTTTGATTTGTAAAAAATTAAATGCCAATTCAAATGGTAAATCTATATTCCAAATTTTATCCATATACCTCTTGCATTTTTGATTTACTTTGTTTACAAGCACGAGGATGTACAATCAAAGAATTTAATCTCCATTTTGAATAAAATTTACAAATTTGGAGTTAAGATTATACATTAAAATCTATTGCTCTATTTATCTAGTTCACTAGTAGATAGTTTTCCAGAAAGGAGTTCGTCCAAATTTTTAAAGATATAAACAAGTTTTTGTTAAAACTATGTGTTAATTTTTTTAACCCAACGCGTTTTTAAGTTCACGTGATCACAGACAAGTAGACATAATTCTAGAAATTTGTTTTTCAGGCTCAAATCTGGCAACAAGAGGTTTTTGATGTTCAAATTTTTTGATAATCACAATATTTTCTTTCTCTTTGCATATTACGTAAACAAGAAAGTAAAAACGCCATAAACACAATACTCTTACTCCATGGCGCCCTGTAGAGATTGGCGCCATGGGTGTACACAGAGCTTTCCGCTTTAGCCTTTACTGTTATGTCAATGCAAATTCGACCTCCAGATTTTCTTTGTTTTAGACCTACTTGAGTTTGTAAAAAAAAGGGGGGGGTATTATTTGCTTTTCTGGGATTAAAATAATTCGAAAACAAAACAGGCGAACGATACTAAATTTGATATGAGCTTTTTCCACCAAAACTGAGATTTTTGAATAAATTTTGGCCAACCCAGCATATTATATATATATATATATATATATATGGTGATAACTCCGTTTATATACGTTACAGGATAAAAGTGAAACTGATTAGATGGATGAAATTTGGACTTACAGTTTTATCACCAGATTTTTGTATTTTTATAAAGTTTTGGAGAAAACCACTTTTTGCGGAAGAATACTCATATTCTTGTTCACCTGCCTTTAATAATAGTATTAAAAAAATGCAATAAGCTATATGAATGAATTTTAACATGTTTTGGACAGAGCTGCCCAAAGAAAAGGATACTCTATATCTCATTATTTTATTCAGGATACTCTATATCTCAGTGTGTGTGTGTGTGTGTTAGAATTAAGGGGGGGGGCTATATTTTTGGGGGTGAAAGTTCAAGGGATCATCTTAAAGAGTCACACATGTAAATTTTGGCATATTTATTTTCATGTTTTGAAGTAAGATGATTTAGCATTCCTTTAAACATAGCAACTATACTTTTTATTGATAAAATTATGCTTTGTAATTTCGCAAATGTTTCATTTTACTGAGTAAATTCATTAATTTAACCCTCTTTTACAAAAGATTATGCCTGCGTCCTGACATAGGGGTAATGAGTCTCCCCCGTGATCTGGGCGTTCCAGTTCGGGCATGGTGGATCTTCTTCTGTGTTTCATGAGGTGTGTGAAAGTGCCTTCCAGTAAAAAGGGGCTGTGCAAGCAAATGAGATGAGTGAGTAGTTAAGTCGTACTCTTGACCCTAGTTGGTGCTACTTCAAACAAGAGACGTTTATTCGGTTAAAATTAGGTGATGCATCAGCGAGCTTGTCCATGGCAAGTTCCATTAGTAACAACAACAAAAGAACTTATGATTTATTGTCCCCTGAAGTTATTGAATTGGTTTCTGATGCATGTCTGTTGTTTTCTGTTCCTTTATCAGCGAGAGCTCCAGAATTTATTCTATTAATGTTTGGAATACAGTAAAAAACTTAGGTATATTATTTTTTGCTTATCCTTATTTTTCTTTTGTCTACTATTATTTTTAAGATTAATCTCATTTTTTTTTTGCTCTTGATTGATATTTCCTTTTTAGGCAAATATATGTGCAAATAAGGGATATAAAGCTCTTTGGGTAACTTAATTATTAATTACTTAAAATCTTATGATGATGATGATGATGTCGTGTCCGCTCTTTACCACGGAAAGAGGGGTGCAGTAGCTTCTGAGGGTATGAATCCTTGATCACCCGAGGGCAGAAGTCTGACTTCTAGCTCATATGAGGATGAAACACACACCCACACGCTTGCACAGCCCCTTTTTACAGGGGGGGGGGACATTCACACATCTCATAGATAGAACACAGAAGAAAAATCATGCCCGAACCGGGACTCACAGAACACGAGGAAGACGCGCTTCCTCTACGCCAGAAAGCCGGCAGTTAAAATCTTATACTTTTTATAATTTGGGAATACTTTTGTTTTTGTTATTAACGATTATTAAGTTGAAGAAAAAGAAAGGAGAAACAATTAATGGAACCTGAGATTTATAAATATTACATTGAAAATTTTAAGCCATCTCCTAAAAATTAATTAATATACTTATGTTTAATTTTTATAGAGTAAATAAATTACTTTTAAAAAATTAAGAAAGTTATTTCTATTTTCAAAATTTTCATTGCTCTTATTATTTTTGCCAATGACTAAAACACAACTTTAAAAAATATTGGATTATTATAATTAATGACAAATAATTAAATCATAGAAATTCTTATGTGATTAATCGATTGGTTAAGTATCTTTGTCATTTTTATGGTAAAATTGGAATGAATGTTAGCATACAAAATCAATTCTATATTACATTTACATAAAAAGAATATGTTTACACTATTTTGTTTTTTTAATTTGTCTTAACTTTATAATAATTTATTTAAGCTCTGAAAAACATAATTTCTGAACAATGTTTCCTGAGGATTTTCAATTAAAATCAAAGTTCAATTCGATTTTAAAAAAATTTAATATCATGAGGAATTTCAAACTATTTTTTAAAAAATAATTTCATTCAATATTTACCGTATCTTTCGACTGAACCAAATACATCTTACCTTGAATGCACACGAATAAGCACAATTGTCGATAAAAAAAGGTTTATAGATCATTTTACAAAAACTTTCTACTTTTAAATGTCTTTGCGAAGCAACTGAATTCAATTACAGTTTATGTCACAATTTTTTGTAATTCTGTTCTATTATATTTCAGAAATTTAGAGTTAATATCATCTACTAAAACTCTTGATTAAATGGAAAAACCCAATAAAATTATGAATTAAATCCTGTTTATAGTTTAAGAATATACATTTATTTCTAAAAGTTGCTTACGATGAGTTCTTTTTCTGCTATTAATTGTAACCATTTTAAGTTAAGTTGGTATTTTAAAATTTAAAATCACCATGAAATTAATTTCAAATAAAAACCTCACTATATACCGGTGTCCTGGAATAGGGGTAGCGTGACTTCCCCAAGAGCTGGGCATCCCTGGTTCGAGTCCCGGTTCGACCATGGTTGTCCTTCTGTGTTCTATCTGCAAGGTGTATGAATGTGCTCCCCTGTAAAAAGGGGCTGTGCAAACGACTGTGAGGAGTGAGTATCTAAGTCGTCTATTAGACCTAGTTGGCGCTACTTCAAAAAATCAAGAGATGCTCCTTTCGGCTTAAAATTCCCTAATACCTCGGCGAATCTTTTCCATGGTAAGTGCCACTAATAACAATAACAACCACAATAAATAAATAAATAATACTCATAAAATCTGGTAAAATAAATGAATCTATGAAAATGTAACATTTTTTAAATTTTGTAACAAAGTTGATTCCGTAAACGCTCAATAATTTTTACACTTAAAAACTAATTGAAAACTGGCATTCACTGTAGTTTATTGAACATATATTAGGAACCTGGAGAAAACAATTGTACTAAATGAGGCTATATCTAGATTTGATAAGTTGGGTTTTATAAAACTTTGTTGTAAAAAAAGCCCCCTTCTTAGAGAATAATATTTTTTTTAATAACAAAAGGACACTCTTAATTTTTTACAGTCAAAAACAATTTAAAGAATGGCCCTCACTAAAGTTTACAGGAACATAAATCAAGAATATTCTGGAAACCCTCCTGCTGTATGAAGAATAGCCAGATTTGATAAATTATGTCATTAAAAATTTTGTTACCAAAAAAACTGTTACAGAATTATCAAAAGAATAATAGAATCACCGAAATGTTTGCAACTAGTTATCAGAATGCCATAGAACTAACTTATTTCAGACGCTTTTCTCAGTTTTAAGAAATAAAAATCTCCCTTCGGAACATAGCTTTATATTTATTGAGAAAATTTAACTAAACAATTGAAAAAACAATTTACATTATTTTGAAACATTCTTACACCCGCTCCTACGCATTAAACTCTTTATTCTTAAAATTTTCAAAAACATTGCTCTCAAACAAGGAAGCAAAATATCTACCTGATTTTTCCTTTGTTTCTGTATTTATTTCGATTAAAAAATAGAAACGTTTAGTTCAATGTTTAATTTATAGCAAATATCCGCATATTTTCATTTGAAACAATCACTTTGTCTCGGGAATAAAAAACAATAGTCATTGTGAGAATTTTATCAAAAACGTTTGCCATCAAAACGTATTTTTGAATTTTGAATGGATATTTAATTTCTTTATTTGCACTTTTATTCTTCACGCCTAATGAAAGTTCAGACTAAAAATCCAGCTCAATGATTGGGTACCAACGATTGTTCTCGAAGAAAGCGATGCGAGAGTGTCGAATTGGTTTTACTCTTTTTCCGATAAAGAAAAACCATTAATTATTCGAATGTAACTTTACGGTTCACAACAGAATATAACGAATCTTTTAAGGTATATTAAACCTCTGAAAGTAGAAATTAAAAAAGTTGTTTTTCTTTCATTATTTGCGATTTTGTGGGAAATTAAATAACAATCATTCTATTTCCGTAAGACAAAGAATTGTATGGAATCTGCATTCATGAATTTGAAATGGCGTTGTGTTGTGCTACTTTAAATGCAAATTCTTGAAAATAGTTTTCTTTTTATTATTTCTGCTTTCTTTACATTACTGCTTTCTTTTCAGTATTAGAAAACAACATATCACTCTTAAATGGTTAATTTCTTCATATTAAAAAAATGTTATTGCAAATTAGAATAATGGCTTAAATATGCATACATTTTATTATCTTTTTAATCTTTTATTTCTTATTTTAAGGCTCTGCTTTATAAAAAACAGATTAAAAGCAAAAAAAGACCTTTTTGAATTTGCTAGTGGCAAAAATGTAATTTTATTTAGACCTCTACTGAAGGTATTTGATTCGTGAATATTTTAACAACCCGATTCTATATTTCTCTATTTGGTATACACACACAAGCTTACATATACGAACGTATTGTTACGAAAATTCTCACAAGAGCTATATTGTCTAGGAAAAAGTGTATTAAATATACACGACACAAGCTACAAATTCACATCGAATTAACTCTATTTAATCCGCTAGTTTCGGTTAACAGCAACGCTATAGAACGCACGTCAAAAAGAAAAGATGCTTTCTCAAGCTAAACCAACTAGCGTAACTCGTTCTCTGAACTGATATTATCCACGTCCTTAAGCCAAGCCCTAAATAGAGTCCCACTAAATTGGCTGAGAAAGACGCAGAAACCGCTCTCTCGTTCCGTACAAGTATGGAACTTTCTCCAACATCCTCTAGGAGCGGATCTTCATTTCTCAGCTCCTACTACACATTTTAGCGTGTAGTAAAAAAACCGTTATCGACCTCATTATGTCGCCAATACTCCTACATCACTAAATTAGTCAAATATAGCGATCTTCTGTTGTAAATCTCCTTAGTCGTGCTCCTTAGGCTACCCCCTTGAAGGATGATTTCATTACAATTAATTTTATACAATTAAACTATTTGCAAATATTTACATTTACCCAAAAAAATCATAAATATTTACATCTAATTCACACAAAATTCATAACAGTATAATATCTTGGTCAGTGCAGAGAACAACATATATTTGGGGACCGTACAATTTTGGATATCCTTTCAGTTGAATGGAAGCTTACAAGAAATTTGGTATTCTTTAATTTCTTTATACTTCTACAAAAGTAATAATATAGAAAGCAATACTACCCTGAAACTTTGGGCAATATAAATTTTTTTGAAAAAATAGGCGTCTGCTAACAATTTTAAAACAAGGAAACAAAAAGAAAAATATATTAAATTTCTCTTCTACGAATTTAAAGTTTTTAAAGAAAATTGTGAACAACTAAAAAGGTTTGACATTGCATTTTTTCATCATAAAAACATGATAGATTTGATGCCTTTTAGCTTTTGTTAAAATGAAAGATTCAGAATTTATGTAAAGCGCTGATTTTCAATCTGTACGTTGTAAATAGATACAAAAGGTTGGTTTAAGTCGAATGCTCTTTATAAACCTAAATTCCTACATATATAAAAATAATAATGCACAATAATAGAATCTATATCTATAGAATCACAAATAATCGAACCATCTCGTAGATTATTCATTTCTAGATGAATCAGATTCTATTGATAGGTTAGATGTCTACAGAAACTCCATCTACTAGTAAATGGTCAAGCTTAATCAATATTCATATCGCATCATCAAAAACTCCCCATTTACCTGTATGCTTTCTGAAATCTATTTTATTTAAGTTCATTTTAGATATCCATGCCTCCTCATTTACAGTCTTTATAGATAGTTAATGCTTCCTTTATTTGCTTTGCCAAAATTCTCATCACCCAGAAGGGAAGACAGGGGTTTCTTCTGTAATTAGTCTGTTGGCATATTTTAATTGGTCTCTTTTTCATATGCTACGTAGCAGATATTAATCACTATTTGTTTTCTTAATAAATATTCACCATCATATGTATCTCAAAAAGTTGTTGTTGTTACTTATGGCACTTACCATGGACAAGCCCCCTGCTGATACAGCTGCAGATTTAAGCCGAAAGGAGCGTCTCTTGTTTCTGAAGTAGCGCCAACTAGGTCTAAGATTACGACTTAGCTACACACTCGCCACTTTTTACAGGGAGCACAGTCACACATCTTATAGATAACACACAGAAGAACAACCATGCCCAAACCGGGACTCGATCCTGGGACTCCCAGAACAAGAGGAAGACACGCTACCTCTATGCCAGAAAGCTGGCGTCTCAAAAAGTTAACACAAATTTACGAAAAGATATTTTATTACCTCTGTGTCTGTGCCTTATTGTATTTTGGAGCTATTTTAACTCTTTTTGCATGAAACTGAAAATGAGTAATTCCAAAAGTAACAGATTATCATAGGCAGTAATATATTCTTCTTTAAATAAAAGACTCAAGCTCATTTTCCTTCATAGAGTTTTTATAGAAGTGTTATAACGTATAATTATTTTTTCATGTACTTCGACGATGAGTAATTCTATAAAATCTACCTCATTCTCTATTTACTGAGAGCAAAGAATCATCCTTGTTTCTCTGAATAAGAAGGCTTTATAAAAATTCTCTCTATTTCATAAAATCGAATTCTATGACATTTATTTAAAAGTTTTTAATTTTATACTTTCATCATTTATTATCATAGTTTGAATAATTTACATCCCTATTTGACCTTTACATCTCGGCAATAATTTTTGAATAAACAAAGGTAAATTCATCCACGATCAAAAAAATTAGGAAATTGCCTTTTTATAGTGCTGGTTCCATTTATATGGCTTGTTGTTTTTAATTTTATAAAAATTTAAATGGTGATTAATTTCAATAATTTAACAGTAAATCTTTTCATTAAATGGAATTCCTGACATTTCCTCTAAAAGCTTTTGAATTCACTCTTTTAACCCTTAATGTTTATGAATAATTTATTTTCCACTTTGAACTTTCCTTTCTAGTAATAACTTTTGGTTAAACTATTGTAAATTCATACGCAATTATACAAAATTGCGTAATATATGCAATATCAAATTTTTTTTAATGAAAATTAATTTTATTAATTTATAAGAATTCTTTTTCTAATTGCTTAAAATTGATTACCTGTTATTTCCTATTTATTCTTTTCATTACACGTGTTCACTGCTTATGACTTAAGTCTTAGGATAATTTAATTTAAAATTCTAGTTGCAAATTTTTTTCAAATTGTTTGAATTTTGTAGATAATTCTAAAAATTAAGAATTCTGTTGAGTCCATTCCTATTGCTTCCTTGTTTTAAAATTTTATAAATTTCTTAAAACTTAAGCCATTTTAACAATTTTTTCTCGTTTTATTAAAACTGTATTCACTATAAACGATTTTTCAGTCTTTTTAGTGATATGAATTCCTTCCACTCAGTTTGACAAAGTCTAATTATTTTGTTTTACCCTCTTGTTTTTAAAAGATTTTGACTACAAAAAATACTGTTCAAGTTTATTTTTTATTTGAAAAGAATTAATTGTTTACATTTTTTTTCAGTTACGAAGTTGTGTTTTTTAGAAGTTTGGTCTACGTTGCATCTTTCGAGACACGAAGAACCACTGTGCAAGTGGGCACAAACCCATACGAAATCCGCCTGGTTCAAACGCAACACCCTCCCCCCCCTACCCTAAAAACTTAAAACCCCGGGAAATGCCGATCTCACCAACCGACCACGGCTTAAAATTACAAAATATGCCCCAAAACAGTTCTAGTGTTGCTTTAAAACGGGACTTTAATATAATTAAGTGTACATAATTGTTTAATTTGACTTCTTCCACGTTTATAATGAGGGAATTTTTGTTATCGCACTTTCCTTTCCTTTGGCCTTCTTGATGGAACAAATATATGAAATTTTGCACAGATAATTAATTGTGTTACGGATAAAAATACACAATTATTATATTTTCAGATTTTAACTATAAGTTAATTGCTTAATTTAACTAATATTTCATTCAGCTCAGTTAGATACATCTGGTCGTGAATCTGTGAAAAAATTATTTACAAGATTCCATCATATCTAAATTAATTATGAATTCGAAAATAAAAAATCATGATGAATCATTCTACTATTTACTACTTTAATAAAAGTATTTTTATAAAAATTGTTTTTTATTATTATAGCTTTGTTTTACGCTCCAACATATACTTTTCTTTTTTCTGTTATATTTAGGATCATGCAAGATTGGGTTTTGCTTGTTTTTCTTTCTAGTGCTTTGTTACTTTTGATGCTATCAGTGGTCGATCAGCTGCTTAGTTTTTATAGCTGCATTTCCTTTACGTATTTGTTTATTGAGGTATAATGTTTAGATTCGAGTAAGATACTTTCTTGATCAACTAAACAGTTTGTTTATATTTCACAACTTTTCTCTTATGTGGCAATTCAGAGTAATCAAATTTAAATTGAAAGTGATTCATCATAGGATCGACTACAGTGCATGCTGAGATAAAATAAGAAGAAAAAAGCAAAATTTCTTTCCAACTAAAAGTTCTAACTAAAGAATACTCGTTTAGTACACAAAATTATAAAGCATACTCAACAGAAATAGGTTGCTATTGTTAAAGTTGAAAAAACTATTTGTATTTGCTGAAATTATTTTGAGAAAATATATTTATTATTCCGTGTGCCTTAGTTTACGAAATTTTGTGTTTATTGTCTCAGCGAAAATGTGTTTCTCTTTGAAGTCTTTTATGATTTATTCTTCAGTTTTATCTGTGAACAGAATATTCTAAACTTGTAGGGGCGCATTTATTAAAAAAACATTGTTAGATATAAATAATATTGGTTAGCCTCTTTTAAAGAAACTGTATTCAGATTGGGGAAAAAACTAAACCGCTTAAATTGAGTACTTACTTATTTCATTTTTTATTTTGATGTTTAAAATTTCCATGTAAATCTAATTACAGTTTCAAAAAGGCTCTTTCCACAAAAAGTCTTAGAAAATTAATGAATGTCTTTTGTGATGTTCTGCTTAGTTTTATTATATAATATTACGCGTTTAAGCAGTAAGTAAAATGCTTGGAGACAAATCTCATATTTTTGAGCAGGGATCAGTTGATGAGAACAAAACTTTACACAGGGAATTCATTCTTGGCATTAGATTTAGCGCCAAGTTATCTCTAATAAAGATCACCAACAGATCTTCTTTGTTGCGAAGATCTCGGAATTCGAACATTCGAACTCCGTCTCCCAGTCAAGATATTACCACAAAGCCATCACGGTATCTATAAGAATTTTGAATAATATTAATTAGCATTCAGATTGCTTTCCATGATAAACATTTCATTCAGACAGCAGAAATTGACTAGTAGCTTCACCTGACTATCAAAGCGTACACTTGTCTTGTTCCATTTCGTTACTGATATTTTCTTTTGTTTTCAATTGATAAAATTCATAATATATTATAGGAGTTATAAAAATAATAGATTCACGCAGGAATAAAAATGTGATTTAAGAATGCTTTTCGCAAGCCTTAAAATATAAATACCAGCCACCAGGTTATTTAAATATAAAAAAGTATATATTATTGCTGTATGGATTAACTTGAGTGAAGTTGTTTACGCCTAGGATTTTTGCCACACGCATACAATGTCAGACTTCACAGACTTTCAAAGATACTAAATTGTAGGAACCCGATTAGATGAAACAACTGTGACCGAAACATTCCTTGTTATGAGGCGTTTTTAGACATAGAGTATCAAAAGTCACGTCTAAGTCTACAGACAACGTGGCAAGATAAAACAGTGGACTAAAAGAGAACACCAGCGGGTATTGAAGAGGATTGTAATGTCTGAAATAAAAATAACAGTAGCCAAAGTAACTGTACAGCTCAGTTAACCTCTGGCTTCTCCAGAGTCACTAGTTACAGTTAGAAGACACCTTCATAAATATAACTTTATTTCCATCAAAAGATGGAATTTTTCAGCATGATAATGCTTCTTTTAATGCAGTGGGACTTCCTGGTCTGGTGACTTTAATTAAGTTACAATAACGTCCCATTTTTAAAGCAACACTAAGGCTTTATTATGGCTGATTTCGTAATTTTGAACCACGGTCATATGACGGGGACATCTACCGCAAATCATCTCATGTACCATTGGTGACTCAGCGACACAAAGCTCTGCACCTTACCTGGGCTCGACAACGTTGCCATTGGGCTCACAATTATTGGAAAAACATTGTCTGGTCTGAGCACTCACGTTTCCAAGTGTATCGGGTGGATGACTGTGTACAGGTGTGGAGAAAACCCAATGAAACCATACTTCTCTCATTCCTACAAGGAACTGTTCAAGCTGTGTGTTCAAGCAAGTTAAGGCTCTGTGAGGGCAAAATGCGCGTGCAGTTAGTATAAAATGGGACCGTTGATGTGTGTAGATTCCATCATGACAGGTCAGCGGTACATTAATATCTTTTCTGACCTTCTACATGCCTTCCTGTCTTGTGTGCATTCTGACGAACGTGGACAATTCCAACATGGATAATGTGCCACCCCGCAGCTCTACAGTAGCTACCGAGTGGCTTGAGGAGCATTCTTCTGAATTTGTTTCCCTATCTTTACCACCTAATTCTCCTGACATGAACATTATCGACCATATATGGAATGTTTTACAATGTGCTGTCCTTAGTAGAACTTCACCACCTCACACTTCCATGCAAGAATCATGTTGTGAACTATCTACAGAATATCTTCACAAATTAGTTGAATACATGCCACGCCCTACTGCGGCCCTTCTGCGTACCCATGGGGGCTCTACTCGATATTAGATTGATGTACCAGTTTTCTGGCCCTTTAGCGTATAAGAGCTAACTGAACTTATTATTTCTTTATGTCAATATAATTTAAATATTTTCTTTATTATTATTTAAGAGAATTTTTGACACTAGACTGAAAATTTCGCAATTAAAATGCCAAACTCTGTAGAAATTAGCATAGGAGTAATAATACACAATGAATGTTTAAAGAAATTCATTATTCTTTTTATTAGATGATAATTTACTTTAATTAATTTTAATAAATTTTCAAACATAGTCTTTATATTCTTTCATAGCAACAAAATATATTTCTACCAAAATATATTTACAAGAATATATTATTAGAAAAGAGAAAATGTTTTGTAAAAATATAAGAAACTGAGAAAAAAAATTGGAGGAAAGTTTTCTGTGTTACTATAAAGGAATTTTAAATGTTTGAATTAAATCATTTAAAATTCATAGAAGAGATTGGGAAAATAACAAAAATTATAAGCCTTTACAAATTGATTTTTCTTTTACTGATTAATATAGAAGTTCCACTAAACAGAATCATAACTAACCAAGGAAATTACATGAATTAAGAAAACTGATGACTTAAAATCAAGATTATACTATTATTTAAACCACTTGTTGCACAATCTATTTTAATTTAGTATTAAGTTCTAATGCAGTTCTCGAATGTTTATAATTTCAAAGTTTTCGTTTCACACAATATAGGAAAGTTGCGTTTGTATTTTTTATTTCATATGACAAATTTGTTTTATATTCTCCCAAATTCAAGCAAAATTATGCTGAGGTCAGAAGTGTATAATTTATAATTATTAAATGTGTGATATTCAGTATGGCTTCCTTTTGTTTGTGCATGTTCATTCATTTGAATCTCGTATTCCACTCAAAAATTACGCCGGAG
>JAOUZG010010630.1:0-14385 GCA_026289955.1 Argiope argentata | reverse complement strand
TTAATACAAAGTCCATAAAATTTCTAAGTAATTGAATAGTTGTATTTTAAATTATTTGATTTGAAGTAAGAAATATTTATTTTGAAAAAAAATACATTTAAAGTATGCAATAAAATTTTTAAATAGTAAAGTTTTAATAGTAAAGTTTTCCAAATATATATAAAGTTCCTAAGAGTCAGAAATAAAAAAAAATAAATGAAAGGTCATAAAGAGCGTATATTGTTTTGAGTTTTTCGTCGTGGTTTAACCTGTTGGCATTGCAATTCGTGAAAAATTAAAAATTTGACCCTCTCTACGGTTTAAAAAAATATGGTAAAAAAATCATAATTAATCTTCTCTTCTGAAATCTCAAATTAGCTATCGTATTAAATAATTTCCTGTGAAGTCCTTCTTATTACCCTAGTTTTGAAATCGATTTAGTATTACAAATTAATTGTCAGAGAGCATTTCATAGATAATAGTTTAGAATATACATTTCATAATTAATATTTTTCGATTTATCTATCTCAATCTGAGAATATTTTGATTATTCATTTGAGGAATGAAAATGCTTATAAGGTTCCAAATCAAATTAAATGTAGTTAAACCTATATCGAGAAACTGAGCTTCCCAATACAAATCTCTTTCTCTATATATGAATGCATAATATTTTATAAAAAGAAAAAAAAAACAATAAAAGACAGAGTGACTTTTTTCTGAATAAAAAAGATTTTCTATCGAAGCAATACATTACAATATATTTAAAAAAATGTCCTAATTCATATTAAATATAATTGAAAAAAAAAAACATTTCTTCTATTCGTCATGGGAAATAAAAATAGATTCCCAATTTGCAATATTTTTTCCTTTAAACAAATATTAATTCAGTGTATTTCACAAATATTAGTTATAACTAATTAAACACTGCATTTAAAAACTTTTCCTCCCACACATTGAGAATCTAAATGCTGGTCCTAATAACAAAAGTCTCTAATTGATCATATAAAAACTAGACCTCTTAATGTATTACTATGAATATTATTTCATTTTATCGGCATTTAGTTAAAATATGTCGAAACTATAAAAGAATGGATGAAAATATGTTATCAATGTAAAGAAATACATTCAATTACAATCAAAACAAAAAAAGACAACTTCTTTTTATTAAATCAATGATCCAGTTCAGTGAATTGGCGGCATCATTATAACGGACTATGAAGGTAGAGATACAATAAAATTACGATAAGCTTTTAAATACAATTAATTGCAACTGAACACTTGCAACTGTATTAGATGAGTCATCAATGGAAGAAAGAATAACTTTTGTATTTTATGTAAGGAAATATGCTCAATCAATAAAAAAGAACTCATATAGTAATTTTAAAAATAAATTTATCTGCCTCTGAATTAAAATTATAACCAGCCGAAAAAGAATTGGGCTGTGGTTTCATTTATGAACAAATAAATCATTCCTCTAATTAAGATGATTTATGCATCCTACATTGATGGGTACTACATTCACAGTTTCTCTTGAATCGTTATCTGCAAAAGATGCACTTAAAAGCTCTTTCTCCTCTGTGGATCCGGACATGCACTGTCAGAGCATAGTTGTGATCAAAACGTGTCTTGCACTCAAAGAACACAAACGGCTTCTCGCCTTTGTGAATTTGATAAGGGTGGACGAGATTGACTTTCCAAGACAATTATTTTTTAAAACTCACAATGCATATTAGGGCGTCTCGTCCGTGCGTATTCCATTATTGACATCTAGGCGTTTTTTGTAAAGGAACTGTTTAGGATAAAAATCAGCATCAAATTTCTCTTACGATGACTTATTTCAGGTGGTTTTCTCACAGAATTAATTAATTTTGTGCAGGATATGGGCTTATTCCCATTGGCAATCTTTTAATTGCTCTTAGTCTCTCTTTTGTAGAAATGGCTGGGATTAAACAAATTAAAAAGTATAAAACTAACTCTGGTTTTAAGAGAACACATAAAAAAATTATTTTCATGTTTTCTAAATTCCATTATGTGCTCGATGCATCTAACTAAGCTTGAACTTATTGAACCATTATCTGTTTCTTGTAAATATCGGAGTTCTGTGTTAGTAGCAATTTATATTCATTACTAGACAAATATTTATATTCGTATTGTTATATTCTGTATAAAATTAAAGACATTCTAAGTATCTGTAATCAAAAATAATTTAGGCTTTCTTTTTATAAAATTTGAAACGCATTATCATTATTTTTTACAAGTTCATAAAATTAACTTAAAAATCTCGCATCGCACCAATTTGAAAAAAAAGATTTCCCAAATCAAACTGACAGCATTCTTTACTTATATGAGGCAAAAAATCTGTATATTTAACAAATATTGACGGAAAATGCTAATCAACCAATAAATATATTTTTGAGAGGTTTATAATAAATAATTAATTACTACTTAATGATTAGATTTTGGCAACCTAAATTTTTTTGAGGGAATGAATAAACAATTGAATATGCAGATAGAGAAGAGTTTAGTTAAATATATGTTTTCTTGGAAATTTTAAAAGTAAAACTTTTTGTATGATTGGAGATTTAGTTAATAATTAAAACCATCGGAAAAATTCAAACAAATTATTTCGTTTATTGCATTTCAAATTAATAAAAGCAAAGATTTTTTTTAAAAAAAACCTAAGTATTTGATTAAATAAATTTACGATGAAAGTAAAAACGAATTTTCACCTTAATATCAAATACTGATTTTAATAATGCTGATAATATTTCAATTTATACGCGTGTTAATTTGTAATCTGAAAGTAAGAAAATTTATGTTAAACTGAAAAATTCTGATTTTGTTATGTTCAAAAATATCATTCATCAATAAATTCTACAAAGAGAAATTTCTTTTTACTTATCTTCCCGTTTTATGTGACTTATCTTCCCGTTATGGTCATCATTAATTCGAGTCATTTGGTTGACTATAATTAATGATGACCAATAATAAAGACTCCATTTAATATTTCTTGTAACTTTATATCTACGCTCTTCCGGAAAAATACTTTATTAGTCACAAATTTCACAAGACATTTAACTTAATGTATTAGAAGTCTCCACCCTTCTGTTTCTTTCTTTATGTATTTTCCTCGTTTTCGATCTAAATCATTATGCATCCAATTATCACAAGACGGAATGAATTTTAATGAAAAGGTCACACTGAAAAGTTTTACACCACTGCTTGATTTGAAGTGGAAAACGAATTATAAAAAAAGCATGCAATTATAAAAATGCAATGTTTTTCAATCAAAAATTTATTTTACATTGAAAAACAATCATTATTTAAAAATGAGCCTTTATATCTCTTTTTGAAAATTATCAATGAAGAATAAATTTAATTGAAATATTAAAACCAACAATAAAAAAATTGTTTTAATTTAACGAATGAAATATGCTGCTTCAAAATAGTTTTACAGTATTTTATTTAAAAAATGGTTAAAAATTAAGAAAAATATGTCACAAAAGTTGTTATTACAAACAATTTACTTTTGTAATAATGTAACAATCATTTTCTTGTATTATTTTTTAAGTGCATCATCGGAAACAAAAAGATTAAATTTTGTTTATTTTTCTTTGACGCAAATTCCGATAAAGTTTTCAAAAACATTCCTCTACGAAACACATTTTCATCTTTCCACTTAAACTGGTTATAAGGATATTTTCTTTGAATAAAATGGCCCAAAATTTTTCTTAAAAAGGAAAAAAAAATAACACAGAAACAATTCATTTATATACGTAATAAAAATATATTTATTAAAGAATTCAAAAAACACATTAAAAATATCAAGAAAAATTCTTTTGAAATTCGTCAATATAATTAAAACTGATAATAGTTTTCCTTAACGTTCCACAATAGTAGACAAATAATAATAGTTTAATGATCATCAAATTAAAAAATAATTTTAATAAGAAGTAACATTTATCATAAAGCATAATACCAATAAAAATTAAAGCGGCACACAATCATAGCAATTTACTTAATGTCTTGATCGATCGACAGTTCATTTGAAGCCATAGTTATTCGCGGTATTACTAGAAAAAGTATAAAAAAGTTTTAAAAAAAGTTAGTTGGAAACTTTTTAAAAAAATCTTTCAATAAGTTAGAAAGGATTTTTTTTCAATGCAAACGATGAATAATTAAAAATCAATAAAATATTTAAATGCAATAGAATACTTAAAAAAGCAGAAATAATGTTAATTATCCTATGCATATAGATGTAAACACATTGAATGTTAAATCTTACAGCTATCGTCAATTCATCTTGAAGTAAAATGCAAAAGCTTGTTGATCTCAAATCAAAGTAAAATCTAACATCATCAAACTTTGTCAAATTTGTAGAGAACATGGAAAATTTTAAAAAAATATAAATGTAATAATTGAGTAAACATTTTCCGGTTCGATGGAGAATGTGAAGCAGTTTCATAGAAGAATAGAAGTATAAATGCTGCGATTTGCTCTTTGATTTCAATCATGCTTTGCTCTGCGATGCCTGTCGCAATGGCTGCTCCTCGTGAACCTTTTCCCACAAACGGGGCATTCATAAGGTTTTTCCCCAGTATGAGTCAGATTGTGGTTCCTAAGATGAGAAGCCTGAACAAATGCATTTTGGCATATCTCACACACAAAGGGCTTTTCCCCAGTGTGTATTCTGTAATGTTCGTTGAAGTGTACTTTCTGAGAAAACATTTTTTTTACAAATTCTGCACTCAAATGGTTTGTCGCCAGGATGTAATCGATAATGATGTTCAATTTTACATTCGGATTCAAGAAGTTTAAAACAGATATCGCAAAGGAAATTTTTCTTATGGGGTCGTATTCTGGAAGGTCCTGCTACTGCAATGTCATCTTTCATGGACGAGATTGATTCTTCCTCGCTGGCAGCCATTTCGTTGCATTTACTGGAATCTTCGGCATTAATTTTAGTCGTATTATTCTCGTAATTTAGATTCCTTGGAGTTTCAATAGCGCTATTTCTCGGTTCTATAGGTCCTTGTGGAAACTCGGAATTCAATACAGAATTATAGCTTTCAGTTAAATTTTTGATTACTGAAAGAGTTCCTTTAACAACACCATCCAGGGAATCTAGAAAATCAACTTTATCATCGTTAAAAGATTTCCCTTTACTCTCTTCCTGAGGCATTTCGAATTCGTCAAAACATTTCTCAGGGGATATGTTTAAAGATTTTGATTCACTCTTCTTTTGCTCATTGGGAGATCCAATGTTAATTGTGGTTTTCGTACGGACTGATTGAGATTCTCTTTCAGAATTACAGTTGCTTTCAACATTTTCCAGAGAGGCGTTAATCGATGCATTTTCACTATTATCTGTGCTCACTATTGATGTTCCATGCGGATTTTTCCTTTTTGCACTTTTTGATCTTGGCTTTAGTTTCCGTTTTCTCCTGGAAACAGGCACTCGCCAGACTTCTTCAACATTTTCATTTAGCGATGCATCCATTAACGCAGAATTTTCACCATCATTTTTTTGAACTTCTGGATTCAGAATGTCATTGATTTCACTCGAATTTTCTTTATTTATATCGTTTGGGACATCTTTCTTTTTATCCATTTCGTCTGATTCTTCCAGTAGTGGCAGTATATAAACTTTCTCATCGTCCTTGTAAAAGAGGCAGGGATGCTTCTCCCCATAATGTACTGTTCTATCGCATGAATGACAGAAAAACCGCGCCATTAGTATATTAGCACTTAATTTTAAAAATTAAGTATCCTGAAACGAGTACAGAAGATGGCTAATAGTTTGACGAATCAAGATTTCAGTTTCTGAGCTATTTCATTTTATAGGCGATACTGCTGATGTCATAAAATTCGTGGATTTGTTTTGATTAAAGTAGATTTAATCGAAAAACAAAATATGTATGGATTCATTTTTTGAATATCATGCTAGAGCATTTTCTCCTAATAAAAACCACCTTCATATTATTCTAATGTAATGTCGAGTATATTAAATTTAAAATTCTCTTTCTGTTACGCAGTGTATTTGCTATATTGTATTATCTTAGCAAATGAACTGAGTTATAAAAATTAATATTTGCTTAAAATCAAAATTTTAGAATGGATTTCAAATGATTCTTCTAGAATAGATTTTAATCTGATGACATGATCTAATCATTGCCTTTATTTTTATTAGTTCGACTATTGATTTGAATTTTCTTCTCAGTTTATACGTTCATCTTCTTTTCTCTCATTTTAATTAAATTCTTCTTTCTAGGTATCCGATTTTTTCGAATCGAATCTGATTAGGTTATTCTGGTAACGAATTTAGCTATTTTAAATACTTTCAATTTGAAATTTATTTCCTTGTTGTTCATAAGAATATGAATAAAAATCGAAAATTGATTTGAATGCAGTTTCGGTGATTCAAACCAGTAACAGTTGAGAGTCGTAATCCATTTTTCCAATCGTCCATTTAGCACAGTTTCTTTTTTCATCAGCTTATCTGCATCTACTAGTAATAGATGTTGTTTTTCTTGCATGTTATTCAGGTACAGATGTAAGATTCGGAATAGGATAATTAGAATAAAAAATTCCGGTTGTTCTCTCAGGTTTTTGAGCACTGCCATAAACCCTTAATATCTCATCTGACATTTTTTCCAAAACATGTTTCTTTTTCAATAAGGATATTGAATACATTATTCCATTTAATGAAATACATCATAAATACAGTATGCTGTTCATCTCCAAATCCCCACCTAAGATTATACATTTATGAAGCATCGATGAGGCAAAGGATTTGACCGAAAGATTATCTTAAGCGGAATAAACAGATGTGAACTGACGAAATTTCATCGAAATCTTACGTTTGTGTTTAGGAAATTTCAATAAAGTGGACACTCTAAGAATATCTTCGGCCTGAAAGCGTAGAAAATAAATTTTAACGAACAGTTTTGCCGCATACAATTCATGAGCAGAAATCACTATATGAAGAATTTCTAGGAAAAAGAAATTAAGTTTTTTTACAGAAATAGACTAGGAAATATGGTTTAAATAATTGAATCACACACACGTTTTATCATCAAACTTTTTTCTTGATAAAGAAAAATAAAACGTTAATGAAATTAATAAATCCATCTGATTCTTATGAGCCATTCAACCAATTTCGACAATATATTTTAAAAAGGCATAAAGGAATAGATAAAGTTTTTATTCTCTGAATTCAGATATTAACTTGCAATCCTATGAGCAATTCCTGCGATTTCAATTGAAAAGGAATTGTTGGATGATTTGGATGCAGAAATAATTGATAGATTTGTACAATTAACTACAGAGCTATAAGCCTGGTTGGCATTTGAATAAAATAGCAAAAAGCAAATGTAAAATATTTCTATGCTTTTGAGCTGTTGATCAACGGCAATACGAAGTATTCCTTAATAGTGCTGAAATAGGTTGGAAATTTCCACTTTATTTTAAATTTGTTCAAAAAAATTCTCAAATTCATACTGTAAACCAAAAATATCAATAGCAAAACACATATGAAAAACTAATTTATCATTCAGAATTACTTTGTTTTCATGTTTAATTATTGGAATCTATCCAAGTGTAAATGAAGTAATTGTGATTGCTGAGCTCGACAAAAACAGAATAAAAGAATCTCAGGGATTTCACCGCCAAATACAAAAATTGTCTGAAGGGAAAAATGACTAAAAACTGAAATATTAGCCGCTAAGGAGGAGGAAGGTGCAGTCCGCAAATGTGGTGAATTTGAAATATGCACCCACGTAGTTTATCATTAAAATATGCTACTGTATACTTTAAATGTATATTTCTCAAAATTCATTTTTTCTTAATTTTTGATTACTTTAAATCAAATAACTTAAAACATAATTATCATGTTATTAAGAAATATTGCGGACTTTGTCTTTATGCTAGTTTCTACTGAATGCACTAAAATGATTTAGATTGAAAGTATGTTTTTTTTTAATTTACAGCCTATTGTTTTAATTATATATATATATATATATATAAATTAATAATTTATTCTTTGGAACAACGCATATTTGTATTTTGGTATAAATTGGAATTTATGAGAGTTATAACTTATTTTGTTGCCAATTTCAAGTTCTTTATTCTATATTCTATATTCAATATATTAATATTCTATATTCTTTAGTAAATTACTTTTTGAGCTTCGTCATACTCATTATGCCTGCAATTAATGGTGGTTTCGGTTTAACAATTATTATTTTTTATTTATAGGGAAATATTTAAGTGCATCGAAGGATTATTACTTATTATATAATTTGTTTCTTGTTTCCTTTATTTGCTTCTTTATAATTCTAAATATTTACAGAATTCAAAACTGTTTATCCATTTTTAAAAAAAATTGTTTACCCATCAAAGTTTTGAATTTTATTGCAATTTCTCTGAAATCTTGCATTACATATTCCAGCAATAGATCTCTTAAAATAATACGTTTGAATAATGGAAAATATAGATATAGTCAGAACAACAAGGGGGTTAAATGGGAATATATATTTATTTTTCTTATCCACACATGTATCTGTTATTATTAGTAAAGCAAGATTAGATGCAAACATATCGACAACTCAAGGAGAACTTTTAGTTTATTTAAATTCGTAGAAAAATAACAAAAAAATTACATCCTATTGTGTGTCTGAAAATTTGATACCTAGAGTTGAAGTATCATTTTAACAATTTAAATGTACCGGGTGTCCAAAAAGTTCCGTACTCCAATTTTAAAAAAATCATTTTCCATGATTTTCTTTCAAGTATATTAAATTTTGCCATACGAGTAATGAAACATGGACATGCTTGAAGCTTATTTCGGCGATAGACTTATCTCAAAAAATCTTTGGCCAACTCGATCCCCTGATCTGACCATCCCGGACTTTTTTCTGTGTGGATATTTAAAGGACAAAATTTATGAAGGTGATACTCATACAATAGATGATTTGAAAATTGCAATTACCCAAAGAATACAAGAAATCACTCCTAGCATGTTAAAACGCGTTTCGAAAAACATGCGCAAAGGAGTTCAGCTCTGTCTCCAAGAAAGAGATGGACATTTTGAACATTTAACTATAAATGTAATTTCAGTATTTTTTCCTTAGTTATGCTAAAAGTGCTTTTTATCATTGCCATAAAAATAATTCTTTTTAAACCTATTTTTTTTGTAAAATAAATTCACAAATCATCAGTACGGGAACTTTTTGGACACCTTTTATTTTGCAAGAATTAAGCGCAATTACTTAAAGGTTAAATAAACAGGGATACCAAGGATACATACTGAGTGAAATAGTTAGTATATATACCGTCAAAATTGGGTGCATATTGCTGTAAAAAATTGCATTTCTTGAATCTTTTGTTTAACGAAACTCTGCTAGAAACATTTTAAATTCACACGCGAATTTATGCTTCTACATCAAGTATCGAAGGAAGAAAATATTAATTATTGAATTCAAAAAAATATTTCAGGTTGCATTTCCTAAAATTGTAATCTCTTTAATTTAAAAACATTATAATTATAAAGTTTAGGATTACGTATTTCCTTAACCTTTTAACCCTCTTTTACTAATATTTTCAGTGGGTACATCAAGAAACATTTACATATATAAGTCAAACAACTCGCAAATGTAATTCTATTTTTAAAATCAAAAATAAAAATTTGGATTTTATTCATCTTATATGAATATTTTAAAAATGTTTTTTGTGAAGTTAGAATGACTCATTAAATATATCTACTTCAAAAGATATTATATATGTCTAGCCAAGAGTTCAGGTCAATTTCAATTTCAAACTTAAACAGTATTATTTAATTTTAAAATTTCATTTATTTTTTCTATTTCTTTTATGGCAGGTTCTTTCTTTCATAGACAAATATATCTAAACATGACAGGATTTTTGGTTGTTGACACGATAAAAATATACTCAAATTAATAAATACGCATTCGTCTTGGTACTAGGACTAAAAAATTCCTCCACTACCCATGATTCTATGCGACCTCTGTGACATGATAAACTTTTTATATTATAATCATTATTTTGGTTTTAGCTCAGTTTGTATGCAAATTAAAACAAATGAAATGACGTCATAAATAACTGCATAAAGAGAATGCTGATTTTAAATATTAGATATAATTTTTTTTATTTACGTCAAAAGGCTCTAGCATGTTATTTTAGAAATGAAACATTTATAATTTTTTCATCATTGATTCTACTAGAACTGCAAAAGTGTTATGAAGTTTAAATTTCATCCATAATGATTATAACAAGAAAACTAGAAAAAAAGGGAAATCTCAGTTTACGCACCCATTAAACTATTTATGAGTTATTTTAATAAGTGGGAACTTTATTTCAATTGAAAATGAAAGACTCAATATTATTGCCAACTTTGCCTCAAACGAGTGACTTAATTTTAGTTATTATTCATCTGGGACAAATCTAAATTCAACATCATTGCTTTCGAAAGACGCAATAAGCATGCCTCCCATCAATCACCAACAAATGACGTTCCACGCTTCGAGAAAAACAAACGACTGAAGTTAGCGGAACCAGATAACTCTCTGTCGAGGTTACCAATTAAGATTTTAATCGATGAAGATTTCAACTGGAAGGTCGTGAATTCTGAACCTCCAGTCAAGCTATCAGATTCTTTGACCTTGGTCCCATCAATTTCCGGGGCATACTTAGGGGGCCTCGATCACACGCAACAGTTTCCTTCATTCAAACAGTTCAAAATATTAATGTAGGTACTTCAACTTAAGCGTTGGACGTTGTGGCACGCGAATTCTGGAGCATAGAAAGCATTGGAATACAACCAATCCAAGAGAGATAAAAAACCACCTGCATCGTTTGACAAACTTTCATCAATACTTTGAAATCATCGATGACAGACGAGTAGTAAAATTAACATGGATACCAGAAGTTCAACTTTAACCAAACAGTTAAGGAGTCGTAATTCGATGTTTTAATTCTTTAACAAGAAAACTGCACACAAACGCAATTTTTAAACAAGAATATTCTGAAAACATGCAAGATTCCATTGATAAAGAACAAGTTGAAATCATATCACATGAAGGAGGCAATAGAGAAAGTTTATTTTTCTTACCCCATCATTAAGTAAAGAAAATTGCAAAAGAAAAACCGAATGTCATATAGTTTTTGATGCGTCTACCCATTCGCAAGATCATCCATCTTTAAAAGACGATATTGAAAATTGAACCAAATCTACTTCCCTGTACCATGGCTATATTATTGAGGTTTAGCCTTTCAAAAATAGCAATTACTTGTGACAGAAGCCAAGCATTTCTACAGCTGATACCATCAGACGAAGACAGAGACGCAACGCGATTTCTTTGGTACGGGAAAACGTATGGGCTTGATGGGAAATTCTGCTCAGGAGAGGAAATTGTAATTTACCGATTAACGTGTCTTCCCTTCAGACTCACTTCAAGTTCATTTTTGTTATCATCTTCTCTGTGTGAAATGGCTACATCGTACAAACAAACATATATTACTGCAACCAAACATATAAAGAATGAAACAACTTACATCAAATATCAACCTACCATTAGCCAAACAAACAACAAATTCTAAAATTTTAAAAGAGATGTTAAAATAAGAAAACCTTCCATTTAAAAATATTTTGCTGGTCTTAGGGGTTAATTTGGATAGAGACAGAGATGTTTTTTGGAATTGATGTGCAGGAAAAAATTTTTCGAGCATCTAAGGAATCAGTAACAAAGAGTTTACTACTGAAGTTAATTTCAAAGTTTTACTATCCTTTTGGCTTATTTTCTCTAGTTATAATAATTAGGAAAATACCATACGAAGATACGTGGCTTAGTGGGATGAATCATTACCCCCAACTGTTGCACAAGAGTGGCACAAGTAGCTTGACGAGTTACAATGTGTGAAATGATATACACATCTCTAGATAGATATTACTTCCCATGCCGTTACATCATATGTGTTTTTCGACGCCTCTGTAGGTGCATATGGGGCTTGTTTATACGCTCGTCACACATTTGACAACTCTACATAGGGCAATCCCATTTGGGGCAGATATAAATTGGCTCCAGTCAAAAGGGTTACTCGTCCACGACTTCATTTGTTAGCCACACTACTAAGAGCTCGCTTACTTCAATGCTTTTGTAGAAAAACGAACATTCATTCTCACACGGCCATACTATGGAGTGATTCTGCTGTAGTTCTAAGCTAGATAAAAGGATATCCGAATCACTGGAAAACATTCGTTTATAGCAGAACAACGGAAATTATTTGTTACTTTTTGAGTAATATAATTGAGTCTCCATTTAAGCAATTAATTACAATTACACTAAAATAATGCTTCATAATGCATAATAAATGTATGAATATTTTGTTATATTCGTCATGGAACATAAAAATATATTCCCAATTTGCAATAAACTTTTCCTTTAAAACAAGTATTAATTCAGAGTATTTCACAAATATTAATTAAAATTAATTAAACACTGCATTCAAAAACTATTGCTCCCATTTTTTGAGAATCGAAATGCTGGTCTTAGTAACAATAGTTTCTAATTCATCGTATGTTTATTAGAACTGATAATGTATTGTAGTGAATATTATTTCATTTAGTTAAAATGTATCGAAACTAGAAAAGAAAGGATAAAAATGTAATATAAAGGAAAAGATATCTCTCCATTAAAATCAAAAAAAGAAACGCCAACTTCTCTTCACTAAATCAATGATCCAGTTGAGTGAATTAGGGGCATCCTTATAACGGTTCATGACGGGAGTGATGCAATAAATTACTACAAACATTTAAATACAAGCAACCGTAACTGTTTCATCTACAGTCGATCAGTCATCAATTGGAGAAAGAATAACTTGTGAGGTTTATATCGAGAAATATGCTCAATCATAAAAGTTGAACTCGTATAGTAATTTTAAAAATAAATTTATCTGCCTCTGAATTAAAATTATAACTAGCCGAAAAAGAATTCGGCAGAGGTTTCATTTTTGAACAAAAGAACCATTTCTGTAATTAAGTTCATTTATGCGTAGTCCTGTGATGGTTACATCATTCACCTCTGCTCTTAAAAGTTTTTTTATACAAACTATGCACCTAATCAGGTCTTTCCCCTCCGTGGATCCGGACATGCAATGCCAGAGCATAATTGTGAGCAAAAACTGTCTTCCACACTAAACACATAAACTGATACTCGCCTTTGAGAATTCGTTAATGGTGTAGTTCATTTTCTAGGTTTCATTTGCTGTAGTAGTTATATATAATTTTTAAATTAGAGCTTTTGTAAATGCAATGGCAAAACTTTATTAAAAGCTGATTTTTTGATGCTCTTGCAGATAATAAATTTTTTAATTTTCCCGTTTGGATTTTTGTGCTCACCAAAAACCTCAACCCCAAAAAAACATCACGTTATCACCTGATAAGAAAACTAATGAAGATTTTAAGAGCATATATAAAAAATTATTTCCATGTCTTTTAAATTCCATTGCAAGTTGCTCGATGCATATTTATTAAGCTTGAACTTATTGAACCATTATCTGTATCGTGTAAGTATTGGAGTGCTGTGGTAGCAACAATTTATATTCATCACTCAACATATATTTACATTCGTATTATTGCATTCTATATGAATTTAAAGTAATATTAAATATCCGTTGTCAAAAAATTCTTTACAATTAACTTAAAAATTTCGTATCAATATTACCCAATTTGAAAAATAGATTTCCAAAGTCAAAAACATCCTTTACTTATAAGAGGCAAACAATCTTTATATGAAACATATATATATATATATATATATATATATATATATATATATATATGATAAATGCTAACCAGCCAATAAATATATTTTATTTGAGGGCTCTACAATAAAAATTAATAACTATTTAACGATTAGGTTTGGGCATCCTAAATCTTCTTGAAGGATTGAATTAATAACTGAATATACAGATACAGAAGATTTTATTTAAATGTACCTTTACACGGAATTTTAAAAAAAGTTTTTTATGACGGGAGAATAATATAGTAATTAAAATCATCGGACAAATGAAAACTTAAAAGATTCAAACAGATTATTTTGTTTATTGCATTTCAAAATAATAAAAGTAAAGCAAACTAAACAAAATCATACAAAGTCTTTGATTAAATAAATTAACGATGAAAATAAAAACTAGTTTTCAATTTAATACGAAATACTGATTTTAATAAGGCTTAAAAAATATTTCATTTTATACCTTTGTTCATTTGTAATCTCAAAGTAAGAGAAATTGAGTTAAACTGAAAAATTGTGATTTTGATATGTCCGAATATTTCATTCTTTAATAAATTCTGCAAAGAACAATTTCTTAACGACCAGTTTTTTGTATCAG
>JAOUZG010010629.1:0-10590 GCA_026289955.1 Argiope argentata | reverse complement strand
GCAATCAAATTTCACAGTTACGGCAATAAAACAGACGTTTCTGCAACATCCAGATTTCTGGCTTTATCTCCTTTTTCTGGTTTTTGACGTCATGAACTTTGATATGCATATAAAGTTTTCTTCCGTTTCCTGACAGGCTGTAATTTATGGATGATTCATTTTATGTTACTTATTAGTAGACATCTTTGCGTAATTCTGTTAAAACCATTTGCTCCCCTAATTGTTTTGAGCAGTATATATATATATATATATATATATATATATATATATATCGGTCTATTTATCTGTGAAAACAATAACTCTAATTCACTTTGAGCTAAATGTGTGAAATTTAGCATGTAAATTTCATACCAATTTTCTAGATTTTTTAAATCAAATTTTAACCGCAATTCATTAAATGGATTTTTTTTTATTCGACTATCTCAATACATGTAGGTATTAAAAAAACGTAAAACGCGAGGTACATAAAATCTGATTCACAACTTTAGATCCAAAATATAAAAAATTCTAAAATTAGAATTAGAATTCAAATTCCGAACGAAATATGTCAAAAGATGGACCTTCTGTCGGTCTGTAGTTTCAATTGCATGTTAATGCAATAACACACAAACGCAACGACTTGAATAAATGCAATTCGATCTGTGAGCGTGCAACTTCAATTGCAGTTCCGTGTCGAATTCTGGTTTCAGTCTGTCGAAAAAAGAATACACCCAAAATGCGTATTCGATTTTCTGATTCTGATGTATGAATGGCTTCCCTGTTAATCCTTCAATGTAAAAGAAAGTTTAAAAAGAAGAAGAAAATTCCAGATCGTAGTACGCTCGATTCACGTCTAAGATTGGTATTTTATGACACTTGCTTTTCTGTACCATTTAATTAGCATCTAATTAGTATTTTAGTTTCTTTACCACGAAGCGTGCAACTCTTATGTGTAGGATCTGTTGCTTTCCAGTGCCATCATATTAATTTTTTCTTTACTAAACTGCAAAGCTGTTATGGGTGGGATTTTGAAAATAAAATTCTGATCCTTACGGGTATAAACTACTTCGCCTGAGGTCTATAATCTTCTATGCAGAATGAAGACTGTATCACTTTTATTATATTCTAAAGTACGCAAAAAGTGTTTAAAGAGACCACTCATACGCATATGTTTCGGAAGCTTTTTTAATTTTAGAAAATTGACAAATATAAAAATTTTGTTTTGAAAAAAAGAAATGCATAAATTGTTTTGTACTTTTTAGATCCCAGAGTCGCATTGTGAGTGACCTTGAAGAATCAGATACTTTCGGAGCACGGCTCGACCTTGAGAGCAGCACCAGAATTGCCACGATAAAATGACAACTCTATCAAGCTGTTATCATAACAAGATCCACAGTCACGGATTCGACATGACATCCAGCAGTTCGACACAGCGTAGTGGCTTAAATGGCCATTTATGGACGCATACAAGAGACAATTCTTTCGTGTGTGGCATATGCAATAAGGCATTGTCTTCCAAGTCGAGTTTAAAAGCACATTCGCTGACTCACTCAAATGAGAAACCGTATGCATGCGACATTTGTGGTAAGACTTTTAACAATTGGCAATATTTGAAGGGCCATTTAAGGACGCATACAAAAGAAAAACCGTTGGTATGTGTAATATGTAACAAAGCATTTTCTGACAAATCAAATATGAGGAGACATTTATTGACCCACACAAAAGAAAAACCGTATTCATGTGATGTTTGTGGCAAGGCGTTTATACAGCGGACTAGTTTAAATGACCATTTAAGGACTCATACCAAAGAGAAACCGTTTGAATGTGCAGTATGTAACAAAGCTTTTTCTGACAAGTCAAATATGAGGGTCCATTTATTGACACATACAAAAGAAAAACTGCATGCATGCGACATTTGTGGTTATACTTCTACACAGCGTAGTGGCTTAAATTGCCATTTAAGGATGCATACAAGAGATAATTCTTTTGTGTGTGGCATGTGCAATAAGGCATTGTCTTCCAAGTCGAATTTTGAAGCACATTCGCTCACTAATACAAAAGAAAAACCGCATGCATGCGACATTTGTGGTAAGACTTTTAACCAGCGGGCTCATTTGAGTGGCCATTTAAGGACGCATACAAAAGAGAAACCGTTTGTATGTGCAATTTGTAACAAAGCATTTTCTGACAAACCAAATATGAGGAGACATTTATTGACCCACACAAAAGAAAAACCGTATGCATGTGACATTTGTAGCAAGGCGTTTACACAGCGTGGTAGTTTAAATGGCCATTTAAAAATACACACAGGAGATAAACCGTTTGCATGTGGCATATGCAATAAGTTATTTTCTTTCAAGTCGAGTTTAAACGCTCATTCACTGACTCATAGAGAAGAGAAACCATATGTCTGCAACATTTGCAATCAAGCATTTTCTCAGCGAGGCCATTTTAACGCCCATTCGTTGGCACACACAAAAGAGGAATCTTTGCTTGTAGCGTCTGTGTAGCGTCTAGCGTTTTCTAGGAAACCGAATTGGCAGGCACATTTCTTGACCCATAGAAATGAAAAACCGTTTTCGTGCAACACTTGCAATAAGGCTTTTTGTCTGAGCTGGCATTTAAATAGACATTTACAGTCTCATACGATGAAAAGGAAAGAAAAAAAAAACTTCATTCATGTGATGTGTGTAGTAAAAGATTTTCTGAAAAGTTTTATTTAAAGATACATGCAAAGACGCATACGAAGGAGAAACCATACGCATGTAGCATTGGTGATAGAGCATTTTCTATGAAATGCCATTTAAAAATGCCTCTACGAATACATACGAAAGAGAAACCGTACATATGTGACATTTGTAATAAATCATTTTCTCGTCGGTTCGTCTTAAAAATCCATTTACGGACCCATACTGATGAAAAACCGTTTGCATGTGATGTATGTAATAAAGCATTTTCCAAGAAATCATATTTAAAGATACATTTACAGTCACATGAGAAAGAGAAGTTATTTGTGGTAAAATCTTTTCTTACTAGGCGAGCTGAAAATTACATTTACATAAGCATACAAAAGAGAATTCCTTTGTATACGACGAATGTAACTAAGCATTTTCTGATCAATCGGATTTAAAAGCCCATTTTATTACTCAGTCTTTTACACGATATTGTTAAATCTTTATTATTATCATCATTTTCCCAATCTTTTTTTGTCGACACGAATTTTTTTGTACAGTTAGGGAGAAACGCACGCGTTTTATTACATATATCTCAGGAATACAAAAGGCATACCGTAATTTATGTGAGGGAAGTTAAAAATCGATTTTTCAAACTCGTACGAAATATATATCGCGACCAATCTTATTTGCAATAAAAAAAGTCTTTGCAGTACTGTGTTGTGAGACCAGATGTGACTAAAATGAGACTAGTAGCAAGTAAAGTGGGACTTGTTGTGTCTAAAGTGAGACTAGTAGTGACTAGTGGGCTAATTTGGAGACATCCTCCAGTGACTTGAGAATTGAATTAATGTAACTGTGATAGCGATTTCCCTACAAGCAATTCACTGCTCAAACTTATTTTGTGTGTGTCATTTATATATATATATATATATATATATATATATAGTTAGAAATCTGAATTACATGACTGTTCAGATCAGGGCATCGCTTATATTCATGGTAGGATTCTCTGGAGATACATTCAGACACTGATTAAATGGAAACGAAATTTCTTCGGCATAATCGAGGCGATTTGAAAGAGTTCCCGCATTGAAGCGCTAACAGCGATGCTGGGAAGACCCTTTACTGACTAATGAAAGCGTATTAATTAATTTGGTTGGCAGGTTGTGTTCGTACATCGAGAGGATTTTGATGCCCAATGCACCAATGGGGTCTATTCACGGGCACCCGGCAGGCACCAAACAAACCGTTTCTGTTCAATTTCAATCGTTCTGGGCATAACCGGATGTCCGCCGAACACGTTGATCAAAGCATTCTATTTGAATTTTTCGCTAACCGAATAAATATTTAAAAGTTTTGATTTAAAAAGAAATTAATATTTTAATTATTTTTTATCAAACTGTTTGTAACGTAATTTTATTTATTATTTAAAAATTGTAGTCAGTATTTTGCATGTAAATATTGTTTTTACATAATTAATATCGCTTTTTAATTAGTTTGGTATCGATTTGTTTCTTTTTCATTTGGTTGTTTGTTTGTTTCCAAATGTTACATTTTGACAAATAGCTATTAAAGTTTTTTTTGAAAAATTACATATTCCTTTTTTGCATACTATTTAATTGCTTTTCAATGTTGAATTTTTCAAATATAGTTTTTTTAAATTATCACTTTTTTTTTCTTCTTATGTAATGTTTTTTATTGAAACTGATGTTTTCAGTTTGCTCAGAGGAAAAAACATGAGACCTAAATTTGTATGCATTGAATAAATTTTGTTTATAATTACAAATTATAAAATATAAAAGGTATTGATGCCTTTTAAAAAAAATCATCTTATGATTTAGTTATTTCATTTTAATTTGTAGAGATTATTAAAGGACAAACAATTCAAGTTATGTCTTCATAATTTTATTTACACATTACAAAAAAATATAGATAAAATTCATATGATAATTGAAAAAATATGATTTAATGGATGTTTCACTGTACTCACCTATTTGAAAAACACTCAAAACCTGTTAATCAACATTTATTTTTCCTAACATTTACCAAGAATGTAAACAAAGCATGAAAAGAATGTCAAAGTAAATGATGAAACCAATTTTAATCAACTGAAACATCCTTAATATTAAGCATGTTTTCTTATCGCTGGTCTGGCCTAAATTCCAGAGTCCATTAGTTAAAATAACGACGGACCAGTGTTGTCTTTTTCTAAATTAGTTATCGACACCACACGAGACAGCACAAAACATTAATATGGATAGTGCGATGTTTTGTAGTTGCGGCTTTCGATTCTAACACTGGACTGTAATTACTCGCGTCTGCCATTGCCGAAATAACTGCGGCGTCTGTCCGGGGTATGTTTTGTTTACACTCAAGATCACTTGACTGGTTGGGAGCGCGCATGCGCCAAAAATCACCACTGAACTATGGTGAGCAATATTCTTTTTAAGGAGAAATGTATTTTAAAATGTTTAAGTTGCATTGATAAAGAAAACAACAACACCGAGAACGAATATGAAATAAAACAAAAACATGCAATACAGTAAATTTAATAAGGTCGTGATATATACAAATATAAAAGTTAAATAGGATACAAAAAAGAGTTGGAAGAAACTATTTTATGTTTTAACAGAATTTTTTGATTCAAAAGCAATATCTTAAAGAAATAGAAAGAAAAAAAAAAGAAAATGAAACATCCATATATCAAGGAAGTTGGAAATAAAAATAAATGATATAATAAATGCTGCTATAGAAATGGATTTTCAATGAAAAGACCTATATCTTTGAAAACAGAAATCTCGCAGATTCATAATGATATTGTGATAACAATCCATTTCAGTTCTAATAAAGAAACGAAAGACATTTCATTTTAAACATAGAAACAGTTGTTTGTCATAAATTCACCTTGAATACATTATATATCAGCAAATATATTCAAAAAACTAGTAAGAATGCTCTCTGGGGGCATACATTTTGATTTATTTCTTATTTATTCCTATTCCTTCCTTATATCCTTTCTTAGCAATTCCTATTATTTAGAAACAACTAAATAATAGGAATTGCTAAATGCATGCATATAAAAAAATTTAAGTTTTTAGTAAAAAGTGAAGCCTCATAATGCATTTTATTACTATGCCAGAAACTAAAAATGAAATGTAAAAATTTTTCGATGTTAATTAAAGGCCTTTCAGAGCTATGCAACATGCAAGTAATTTGAAATACTAAATTGACATTATATAAACATGTATAAAGGACAGACTCTAAAAAAAATTATGTACATTTTATTCTTGAAATGGCTTTTTCTACTATAGCCCTTACATTCGATATCTTGCAGTTATCAATTCATTCAGTTTTATTAAACTGAATACATTTCTTTAAAAATTTATTTTCAATCTATGTCTTATTTTTTGTAGCTTTGTCTTGTTACATTTGTAAACCTCTATCTGCCATCACAACATCATTCGGTTCTAATCTATCCATCAGATGGCTTTTAATGCAAAGTGCCTTGTCAGATAGGCTGCCGCAGTGCAATGATAGAGTGAAGATGATGGTTGCAAGAGGCATTGCGACCATCATATCTTGGGAAGTACTTGTTTTCTTATAAAAACTGGAAGTCATTTGCTGATTGGAGGAAATATAGGTAACAATCTCAACTTTTGATACAAAATTAAAATATCTTGAAGCTGTTGAATCTGAAATAAAGAAGATACAAATTCATTGCAAATTCCAGTCCTTGATTGAACGAGGAACAGAACATATAAATCAGCTTGATGCTTCGACAAATTTAATTGGATTTTTAGTAGTGAGTAAAAGAAACATTTACTAAATAAATCTTTAAGGAAATTATTCGTGCTCCATAGCGGCTGTTAATTTCAATTGAAAAGTTTTATTTTTAACAACAGAAGTTTGTTAACTCACATAAATTAAATTTAGATAAGATTTTGAAAAAAAAGTGCAATGTAATATCCATGTAAGTACTTTAAAACCTTCTAAGCATATTCAAAATTATCAGAAAATTTCATCGATTGTCAATAAAGAAAATAAATGCACTCGTGTTTTTGTTTGATTCTCCCCATTTGTTTTTGTTAGAAAATTTCGGCATTAAGGTTCTAAATTCCAAATTCTTTTGTCCCTCGTACTCCTTTCTTAAATGATTCAAAGCATTTTTGAACCTGCTGTCGTGAATAATTATTTTCGGTCAATCACTTCACTTGGCATTAACATGTAGCTGTTTAATCGGCATCGTATTGGACATTTGAGTCGATAACCGTCGCTACTATGCAAATATTGGAACTAAGAGATGATATAAATTCTTATCATTATGTTTGTAATGTGAGACTGAGTGTGGTGGTTCTCTGTTGCTATAATGACCATCTATTTAGTCATACCTGTAAATAGTTCATGTTTCATTTCTTCATAAAAAAATTATTTGTTTTAAACTTTTATTTTGTAGGAGCCAATCTTTGGAGACTTTTATCTTTCCATTCCACTGCAGCGACTCTAATGGCAAACAACTGAATTTCAAGCCATAATGTAAGATGTCCCTTTTACATTTTTTCTCGTCAAATCGCTTACCGATTTCTTTTTCTTCGAGGCGATTTTCTGAAAAAGCTTCAGGTTTCAATTTCGAATCTTCAGTGAATGGAAATACAGATGAAATTCAAAATAATCAGCACATATCACCGACTTCAAAGAAGACTTAAAACCTTCTATTCCAAAGTTAACAAACCAAGTCAAAATTGTTAAAGAAAACTAAAAAAAAAAAGAAGAAGAAAATGGTCTTGATGACAATCTTATGCTGCTGCATACTTTAATATGAATTATATCAGTATTCCATTTTAAAAAACATATTAATAAGAGGAAAGAAAAAAAATGACTAAATGACTTTAAGTATAAATGTAAACCAAAATTTGCTTCATACTTGGTGGAGGGTGTTAATGGCAAATTCATCCAGTAAAGCGTTTCAGATGAAGAGTTAAAAGCCATACGCAGAAGCTTATGACATGTGACTCTTACGTCACACGAATTGACCCCACTGGAAAACCAAACTACAGCCAAATGAGCTCCGATGAAAATGGGGAGCACACCTATCAATGGGTTCAATGTATCAATATTTAGAATAGAATCAATATTTGTTTATTAGTTGATAAAGAACTAATAAACAAATATTTTCAAGAACTCAGAGCAAGAGGCCAGATGGTCACACCCGATGTTCGTTGATATATCACATAATAATCTGTGATGCGAGATATGAACTACTATCTCGAGAAGGCCAGGGGTGAATTGGATTTTATTTTATTCATGAATCGGATTGCCGAATGCATGCAACTATGAATGTCCCAGACAGCCTGTAATTTATACTTGAACTGCAACAAAACAAGCAAATGTAAAATCAAGAGGATACAAATTTTACTTACTCTCCTAAAAAGAGAATACCCTACCAAAATTTCAGTCCTGAAAAAAAATATTAAATATATTTAAAATAATATATTAATTATAAAATATATTAAAATATATTACTATATTATTATATAAATATATTAAAATATACATTAACGTATATCCTCGCCTCTTGAAAACTTGCCCAACGAAGAAGATAGTAGAGAAAACCAAGGCACTCTTAAACGAATGAAATGTTACGTTTCGTATAAAAAGCAATGAAACTTGTAATTGAGAGAAATAAACAGACATTTCTAAAGTACTACATCGATTTAGCTTGTAGTTACAACAAAATTCGCCCAATAGATGACATGGCACGTAAAACAAATCATTGATATTCATGAAAGAATGGCGAATTTTAAAGTTACTCAATCTTCTGAAGAATGAACTCTAAAAATATTAACATGAGGTCTTCCAACTGAGATTGCCTTACTGAATATTAAAAATGAGCTAGAATTTTTAGGATTCTTCATAATCAAAGCCGTCCATATCAATCAACAACATGCAAAAGCTTCATCCCAATTTTCCTCATTGAAATTTAAAAAATATTGGCTGAAAAATTTTATAAATTGGATGTGATTATCCATAATTAGCTTTATAAATAATGTGATACGTCTTTGCTTATGAATCACAGTTTAAAAATTCCGTAGAATACCGGATTGTCAAAGCAAGGCCAGATGTTTAAAATGCAAAGAGCACCGCACTATAGATTGAAAAATTATGTAAAAATCCCCTTAATCCAAATGTATTCATCGTGAAAAATTGGTAGTATTATATAGTACAAAGTGTGAAAATTTATCAAATCTAAAACACACACACCTGTAATTAGTACTCCCACCAACGCAACGCCCCATTTTTCAATCTAATCCTAACCAAAATTTCAATCAAACAGTCAAAAACACATAAAACAACTCGTAACTAAACTATCGGCAAACTTAAGAACATCAGAACCGCGAAATGTCAGTACATTTGAAAATCTTTACACTGATTATCAAAAAGAATCAAATGGTTTTCTTGGAATGGCAAGCTTATTTCAGTCTTGGCGCGTAGAAACAGATACACCAACAGTTTCTATGTACTTTTACAAATCTACTCAAGCTCTAAAGTGGAGAGAACTTTGAAGAAACATTCAATATCCTGATTGTTGGGAGGGCCAAAACGAGATTTATTTTTTTAAATCTGAAATTTGCGTTCTGGAGCGCAAAAGAATCTCTCGCTTCTAAGGCTCGGATTTTATAAATAAGCACAGCCATTCTGTTACAAAATCTAACATCCTTCTTTTACAAGAGCCCACCTGAGACTTTCCCAATTTATCATTAAACAAAATTGGCAAAAAAAATTTTTTTTTGAAAACAAAAGTAGAGATAATAATAATAAAACGATGAATCCGAACTGAAGACTTTTTCAAAGGTCACCCTCAGGCAAGGATTCAAATAAGGGATTTTTTCTGTGAGAAATCTGACAATAAGTCAAAAATCAATTTCTCGTGGCCCAAAAATCCCAAGAAAATGAATATCTTAAGTAAAAAGAAACCAGAAAAATCACACAAAACGAAACCAAAACTTACAAAACAAAACAAATAAAAAATTAAGTTTTTAGAATCTAAATGGAATATAAAGAAATCCAAGAAAAAGGAGGTCTTGGAGATAATCAATACCAGAGAAATACAAAAACATTAAAACACCAAATGTTAAAATCAAACATAACAAAACAACATAGACTCAAAACAAAACTAAATATACCCGTATTAAAGGCACACAAAACAAGCAAAAAAATTTCCCTAAAAGGTTTATAGAATCTAATTAGAATAAAAGCGATATACTCAAACCAATCAAATAACAGTCATCAAGAAAATCCGAATATATAGGACTCCAAAAGGTCTGAAGCTTGTCAAAACCCATTAGTAGCATTTTACCTCGTCGAACGAACGAAAAATCCACCGCGTTTCAAACCGAATGTAATTCATAAAAATCGTCTAATAAGTACAAGCAGAGCCATCTATTCACCTACTTTCCAAGGAAATAAACTGGAAGTTTTTGTTTTAGTTTTGAAAATTAGTTAAACTCTCTTTTATTAAAGATTGTAAGTTGCAATAATTTCTGAGAAAAGCGTTAGTGGCTAAGCTTTTAATGAGATTATTAGTTGCTAACAATCATTTATCATTGCAATTTTTACATAATGATCAGTCCTAATCTAAGCACTAATTATTTCAGCCGAAGTATAACAATTCTAAGTAACAACTGTATAGCCCACTACACTGCTCAAAACAATTAGGGGAGCACATGGTTTTAACAGAATTACGCAAAGATGTCTACCAATAAGTAACATAAAAGGAATCATCCATAAATTACAGCCTGCCAGAAAACTGAAGAAGGAAACTTTATATGCAAATCGAAGTTCATGACGTCAAAAACCAGAAAAAGGAGATATGGCCAGAAATCAGGATGTTCCAGAAACGTCTGTTTTATTGCCGTAACTGTGAAATTTGATTGCGCAG
>JAOUZG010010623.1:0-20053 GCA_026289955.1 Argiope argentata | reverse complement strand
CAATACAAATCCATTTTAAATCTCTCATAACAATCTGCAACATTTATTTTCCTCCAAATGAAACTGTTGAATAGGAAGAATTAAATTTTTTGCTTGATCAGTTACCCATGCCTTTTATATTATTTGGTGACTTTAACGGTCATAGCACGTTATGGGATAGTGACACTACTAATTTTCGTGGAAGACTGATCGATAAACTTATCTCTGATCATTGTCTATGTCTACTTAATAAGGATGAAAAAAACTTTTCACATGGCTACACGCACATTCCGTTCACTGGACTTGGCTATTTGTTCCCCTTCACTTATGTCTTCACTGAATTTTGTTGTTGAAAGTGACCTCCATAACAGTGATCACTTCCCACTACTAGTCTCCCATGCTGAAAGTGTTAGTGAGAATTCATTTCCACGTAAATATCTTTTCCATCGGGCATATTGGGAAAAATTCAAGCAACTTGCTGTGATCACTGGAGAAATGATCAAATCTTCAGACATAAATGGCGCAGTTAGATACGTCACTGATACAATAATTGCTGCCGCTGATACATCAATACCTAAAATCTCTCCTCATCCGCGCAGACTTAGAAACCCATGGTGGAACGATGCATGCCATAATGCGCTTAAGAAACAGCAAAAACTGTGGGGTATCTTCCGTCGATATCCAACTACAGAAAATTTTATTGCCTTCAAAAGCCTGTGCTCGTAGAATCCGCCGTCGAAGCGAACGAGAGTCATATATCCGATTCGCTCCTTCAATAACTTCTTCTACGTCGATTTCTCAACTGTGGCGAAAACTCTGAGCAGCAAAGCAGAAATTTCACATTTCCCATGCTGAAGTGTGGTGGTAGTATTCACTCTTCCCCAGAAGATATTGCTGATGTCATTGGAGAAACCTTTGCTTAGATTTCCAACTCCCATTTTTATAGTACGACTTTCCAGGAAACTAAGAAACTCTTTGAACAGCATCCAATCTCATTTGACAGCGACAAATATACCCCGTACAATAGCTAATTTAAAATATTTAAATTACAAAAAGCCCTATCCGAAAGTCATAACTCTTCTCCTGGACCAGACAGAATTACATACCTTATGCTTGAAAATTTGCAGGAAAAATCTCTCTTAAATATTCTTTGGTGGTTTAACCGAATCTGGAAAGAGCGCGTCTATCCAAAACAGTGGCAGAATGCTGTAGTAATACCAATATTAAAATTTGGGAAAGATAGCACTGACCCTCTAAGTTACCGACCTATAGCACTTACCAGCCCTTTATCAAAAACACTTGAAAGAATGATCAATTCCAGATTAATTTACGAACTGGAAATGAATAATTTTATACCATCGCATCCGAGTGGTTTTCGTAAAGGACGCTCTACTCTAGACAGTATTGTTTATTTAGAATCTCATATTCGTAATGCATTTATCAAAAAATATCATTTAATTTCAGTTTTCTTTAACGTTGATAAAGCGTATGACCGTACTTGGCGTTACGGCATCTTACGTACTTTATCAGATTATGGATTTTATGGAAATTTACCTATTTTTATAAGAAACTTTTTATCTAATCGTTCTTTCAAAGTTCGTGTTGGAGGTATACTTTCAAAATCTTTTATCCAATCCGAGGGCGTCCCTCAGGGAAGTGTTTTGAGTATAACGCTTTTTATCCTTCACATTTCAAAAATACTTTTAACTTTGCCTCAAACAATTCAAAGCAGTCTCTACGTGGATGACTTGCAAATATCTTGTCATTTTCATTTGTTAACGCCTATGTTAATTTTAAATTTGTATATTTCTAATATAGTTTTATGAATTATTATATCAATATTGTGGAATTATTTTAAATATTCTTAATTGATTTTACCTTTTGCTTGGCGCAGTATAACCAAATATGGTTCTTGTGCCATAAAACCACAAACAAACAAACAAGCAAATATCTTGTCAGGGAGCAAACATGAATGAAATGGAGAGCAAACTTCAAACTGCTATCAATAGTATCCTCTCATGGTGCGAACAAAACGGTCACACTATCTCATCGAGCAAAAGCTGTATTGTCCATTTTTGTAGGAAAAGAAATTTACATCCAGAACCAGAGCTTTATATTTACAACCAAGCTATTCCTGTTGTTAAAGAAGTTCGTTTCTTAGGAGTTATTTTAGACAATAAATTAAAGTTTTTATCCCACATTCTATATTTACGTAAAAAGTGTGAAAGGTTATTGAATATTTTGAAAGTTTTATAGAACACATCTTGGGGTGCGGATCGTACTTCTCTCTTTCAGATATATCAGGCTATTATACTCACTCGCATTGATTATGGTTGTATTGTTTATGGCTCAGCACGCAAATCGGCATTGCGGAAACTTGATCCAATTCATCATTCGGCTCTAAAGATTTCCGTACCTCTCCCATTGAGAGTCTCTACACTGAATGCCACCAAATGCCACTATTTTTGAGACGTCAGAAATTCTCACTTATTTATTATTTTAAAACAATCGAACTAAAACCATCCTTTGAAACAACTGCATACCAATAGTCCATTCACGAGACTTTATAATGCTTGACCTTCATGCATCCGTCCTTTCTTCGACCGCACAAAACTTTTGATTCAAGATATGAAACTCGAAGTATTGCAAGTCCTGTCACACAGGTGTTTTCCCCCATGCTCCTTGGGAAATGTTGTCGGTTAAGCATATAAATCCTTTCATAAATTTTAATAAAAGTGAAACGTTACCAGTCATTCTTCAAACCATATTCCAGAATCATCGAAGTCAGTATTCTGACTATAATGCCGTTTTTACTGATGGCTCAAGAACTGATGCGCATACAGGTTTTGGTGTTGTATTTGGTAATGTCTCATACAGCCATTGTCTTCCTCATTCCTTTTCCGTCTACAGCGCAGAAGCAATGGCAATGTTTTATGCATTGCAACGAATTTCTAGAAGTCCATGTCAGAAATTCTGTATTTATACTGATAGCATGAGCGTTTTAACACAACTAGGGCACACTTCCTTTCACTACCATCCAATTGTTTTGGATATTTTATATACCTACCACTCACTCAAAAAGAACAGGTTCGAAATAATTTTTTGCTGGATTCCAAGTCACGTTGGTATTGTTTGCAACAAGAAAGCAGATAGTGAAGCTCGATTAGCATCAATTCCTTTGCACCATAATATACCATATGATGACATCTGCCGGTGCGTGCACCAATATATTCATACCCAGTGGCAGGAATCTTGGAGCTCCCAAATAAGTAACAAACTTTACAGCATCAAACCTATACTTAGCACATGGCCAACTATACCTTTTCGTCAAGCTGATGTGAAACTCACTCGCCTTCGAATTGGGTACACCCGGTACACCCACAAGCACCTGTTATTTAGAGATCCGGCACCATTGTGCTCCTCATGCAGAGTACCAAACTCGGTGGATCATATTTTGTCAAAATGCCCTGATTTTAACGCCTTGCGTCTTAACTTTTTTGGTTGCGCTAATATGAATTTGAAAGATTTGTTGGGGAAAAGACCCCACGCACAGTTGTTTGTTTTTCTTAGACAAATTAACTTTTTATCAAAAATTTAAAAATATTTCTGCACTTTTGCATTTTTGTTTGAGATTTTTATCTGACTTTTAGATACCATTTGTAATTTTAATAACGTGTCCTTTTTATTCATTGCACTTCGTTGTTGAACATCTGTTTCATGTTTTTTATCTTGCACTATTGTACGTACGTTTAAGAATTTATTTACGCGGTTTTATGGTTTTAATCGTTTGTGTGGCACAGTTTAGCAAATTATGGTTCTTGTGCCAATATAATTCAAAGTCTTTCCCTCGACGGCAAGCGAGGGAGCTCTCCATGAGAAGCTGTTGCCACTCTGTTGCTTCTTGCTTTTCATGGACAGCCAAAAACCCCACGTGTTGGCCGTGCGTGGCGACCCATTAGACGGGCGGTGCACTGTGGTCCCCGGTGTATCAATCGGCCGGTACCTAACCACTTGAGTTATTAGTCTGCTAGGGATCAATCGAAGGGGTTACTCCTTGGGCTTGGCGTTAAGGGTGGTCACTGTCCCCGGGGGTAACTCCCAGCGTATAGGTACCAGTTAGTATTATGGAAAGTGCTGAGGCTAGGAACATCTAGAGCCAGTTACTGACATCCGTTGTAGGGCTCAGTGGTGGGCGATACCACTGGACCTGAATACTTTTTATATCGTATGGGCTCCTCGAAACGTGGTCCCTTCAGTGGGCATCATAAAGTTTTAATTTCTGGCAACAAATATGACCATTTTGACAAATTTTTTGATATTAAAAGAGTTTCTGAGAACAAAGAAACATTTGAATCAGTCTCTCCGTTTTTAGTGCAAAAGTCTAAAAATGCTACAGTTGGCAAAGTTTCATCCATTCGAAAAATGAGATCTGGTGACTTGCTTGTGGAGGTTTCTTCCCGCTAACAAGCACAACAGATAGAAAAACAGAAATCATTGGCAACAATAAAAGTTTCTGTCATCCCTCACCAAACTTTGAATAGCTCTAAAGGTGTCATTACCTGCGGCGAAATACTAAATATTCCCGTAGAGTTAATAACTTCTGAAATGAAAGGTCAAGGTGTTACACACGTCCGTCGAATTTCTATACGACGTGACTGACAGCTACTTGAAACGAACACCATATATTAACTTTTATTACTCCCAAATTACCGGAGTACGTTTATGCCGGCAATATAAAGTTACCGGTGAGGCCATATATCCCCAATCCATTGAGGTGCTTACAGTGCCAGCGTTTTGGCAATTCTAAAATGAATTGCCGCGGGTCCCTTACTTGTGCCCGCTGTGCACAAAATGGCCATGATAGCCAACAGTTCACCACACAAGAGAAGTGCGTAAACTGTGGCGGAGAACATCCATCATATTCTCGATCTTGTCCTCAGTGGACGCTTCAAAAGCAAGTTATGACAATAAAAATCAAAGAAAACTTATCATATCCCGAAGCCAGGCGTAAAGTTAATGTACAAACTCCGACTCCTGGTGTCAGTTATGCTTCAGCAATCAAAAAAACTTTCTGTGAAAATTGTACTTGTGATCACTGTGTTAAATATACCAGAAAAGCACCAAATACTGAAAAAACTTCTGATTCTGATACTGAACATTCTCTGAAAGCTAATGATGATACTTCAAAACATGTTAGATGGAAATCAAAATCGCAAACTTCACTGACGTTAAACCTTGCCAAACGTGGTTTTAACCAAAAGGACCTACGAAAGAAACTAAAAAATTCAGCTTCAAAAATTCCGTTGCTTTGGGGATAGCAACGCAAGGCGTTGTCCATACGGACTTAGTCTATATTTGGAGACACGCTGAATAGCCCTGATATTAAATTACATACGTCAGAAGATGAATATGAGCTTAGTCTGAGTTGCGAGGATCAGACAGCTCCAACAAGTGTTACTTCTCTTTCTCCTCACAAACCTCTTTTAATGGGTAACTTCCTTTCTTGGAATTGTCGCGGCATTCGTTCCAAACTTCAGGATATTAAGTCAATTATTAACAGATTTCATCCTGTTTGTTTTGGTCTTCAAGAGACCTTTTTGAAGTCAAATTTCCCAATTAAATTACGCGGTTACAATTGTGTTCGGAAGGATGCAGACAATGGAGCTTATAGTTCCGGAGGGGTCTGCATTTTTACTTCCAATTTATACCCAAGTAATCCTATCACCCTACAACCCTCAGGGGCCCACCTTCTTTAGGTGGGTACGGGTGTCCCAATCCCGAGGTTCCCAGGGATCTTTACTCCCTTTATGTCTTATTCTCATCTACGCCTTATTCTGTCTGCTTAATCCTTCTTTCCCTCGACGGCAAGCGAGGGAGCTCTCCATGAGAATCTGTCGCCGCTCTGTTTGCTTCTTGCTTCTCATGGACAGCTAAAAGCCCCACGTGTTGGCCGTGCGTGGCGACCCATTAGACTGGTGGTGCACTGTGGTCCCCGATGCATCAATCGGCCGGTGGATATCAACCTGAGTTGTTAGTTTGCTAGGGATCAAGCGAAGGGGTTATTCCTTGGGCTTGGCGTTAAGGGTGGTCACTGTCCCCGGGGGTAACTCCCAGCGTATAGGTACCGATTAGCACTATGGTAAGCGCCGAGGCTGGGACATCTAGAGCCGGTGGCTGCCTTCCCTTGTTGGACTCCGTGGTGGGTGGTGCCGTCGGGCCCGAATCCCCATAAATATCGTATGGGCAAAAAATCATCGGCTCCCTTCAGTGGGCAACAAATTGTTTCAAAAAAGAATTTTCAAAACACTGTTCAAGAAAAATATTTTGACCATTTTTTCCTCATCAAAAGAATCAGTGAAAATAACGAAACCTTTCATTCAGTTTCACCTTTCCTTGTTGAAAAGGCTATCAATAGCACTGTCGGTGAATTATCGTCAATACGGAAACTTCGTTCCGGAGACTTACTAGCCGAAGTCTCTTCTCGAAATCAAGCTAAACAAATTCTTAATCTAAAAGATTTAGCAACGATTCCCGTAAATGTATCTGCCCATGCCTCTCTGAACACTTCAAGAGGTGTTATTACTTGCGGAGAGCTTTTTCATACAACAATAGGAGAAATCACAAAGGACTTAAAACCCGAAGAAGTGACGCACGTTCGCCGTATTTCAATAAGGCGAGACGGACAACTTCTCCACACAAAACACCTTATTTTAACATTCCAAAGCCCTAAACTGCCTGAATGTGTTAAAGCAGGTTATATGAAATTAGCCGTGCGTCCTTATATCCCAAATCCTTGAAGGTGTTACCAATGTCAACGTTTTGGACATGCTAAGACTGCCTGCCGCGGGCAAATCACTTGCGCCCGTTGTGCAGAGAAAGGCCATGAAAGCCAACAGTGTAGCGCACAAGAGAAGTGTGTAAACTGCAATGGGAATCATACGTCCTTTTCTCGAGAATGTCCACGTTGGAAGGTAGAAAAGGAAATAATAACAATTAAAATTAAGGTACACATTTCATATCCTGAGGCAAAACGAAAAGTCCTTTCTCAAACGCCAACACCTGGCGTAAGTTATGCATCGGCCTTGCGAAAGTCCTTCTGTAAAAACTGCTCTTGTGAAAACTGTACTCAAAATTTAACTCAAGTAAACTTCAGTGAAAAATCTTCTGATACTGATATTGAAACAACGGCAGCCAATGCTCTCGAGAAAGCTAAATCCCGGAAATCGAAAGCACAAAATTCTCTCAAATTAAAGCTCTCCAAACGTGGCCTCTCTCCAACACAATTAATTACGAAGTTGAAAAAATCGAATGTTCAAAATTCTGTCGCTCTGGGACTTGCAAGTCAAGGCATAGTGCAGAAAGACTTGTCGTCAATTTTTAATAGCACCGCTAAAAATTCCGAACTAATATCTCTACATCCATCTGAAGAGGATGATGATGAAATCTCGATGAGTTGCGAGGCTTCACCAACCAAAGATCTTGCTATAAATAATACAATTTCCAAACCAAATTCTTGATGGGTACTTTCGTTTCATGGAACTGTCGTGGTCTAAGGTCCAAAACTGTTGACATTAAGTGCATCATTAATCAGCTTCATCCTTCTTGTCTTGCAATTCAGGAAACATTTTTAAATCCGAACATTTCATTTAAAATACGTGGTTATAATATTGTGCGGAATGATGCTGACACTAGTAATTCAGGTGGTGTCTGTATTTTAACTTCTAATCAATTTCCAAGTACACCTCTTAATTTACACTTTACGCTGCAAGCTGTGGCAGTTCAAATACATATTAGAGCACTTGTTACAGTTTGCTGTATATACTTACCACCGCATGATGCCATTAATCATGTTTCGTAAATATATTTTAAATACTTTTATCGCGTGTATGGCGCAGTATGGCCAACAATGGCCCTTGTGCCAAAAAAATAAAAACCAACCAACCAAACCAACCAGATGCCATTAATCAACAACAACTAAACAACATTATTGACCAGCTTCCTTTACCATTTTTAATACTCGGGGACTTTAACGGGCATAGTACTTTGTGGGGTTCAGATAGTACAAATTCTCGTGGAAGACAGATCGAACAGTTCATTACTAACAATTGTCTCTGTCTCTTAAATAACAATGAAAAAACATACTTTCATGAGCCCACACGGACCTTCCACAGTCTTGATCTGGCCATATGTTCTCCTGATCTGCTACCATTGTTGAATTTCACAGTTGGAAGTGATCTCTATAACAGCGATCATTTCCCTTTAATTGTTTCTCATGCTGATAGAGGCGGTGCCACTCTTTGCCCACCACGTTTTCTATTCCAGCGAGCAGACTGGACTGCTTTTACGCAGCTAGCAGAAATTACTGAGACCATGGTCAAAACTCTCGACATAACGTAAGCAGTGCAAAATGTCATTGATATCATTATGTATGCCGCAAATAACACTATCCCAAAAAGCTCCCCACGGAAACGAAAATTTCGTAGGCCGTGGTGGAATGAGGCTTGCCGTGACAGTTTTAGGGAACAAAAGAAACGTTGGAACATTTTTCGTCGGTACCCATCGACAGAAAACCTTATCTCCTTTAAGCGTGCCAGAGGCAACGCTCGTCGTATTCGCCGGAGAAGTCAAAGGGAATCTTATATTAGCTTCGTATCGTCAATTACATCTTCTACTTCCAGTAAATTGCTCTGGAAGAGGGTAAAGGCAGCCAATGGAATATATCATGATTTTTCCTTTCCTTTGCTTAAAATGGGAAATATTACAATTTCCTCTCCCATGGAAGTTGCCAATACCCTAGGCAAAACATTTGCAGAAGTTTCTGCTGCTGATTCGTACAAGTCTACTTTCATGGCTATAAAGAATCGCGCGGAACGAAAGGGTTTGCGATTTGTTACCAGAGATTCTCTTCCATACAATTCTGTTTTTAAAATGTATGAACTGCTTTCTGCTTTATCTAAAGCACATGATACCAGTCCCGGACCAGACGGAATCACCTATAACATGCTTCGTCATTTGTCTCTTACGTCTCTTTCCAATCTGTTATTGCTATTTAACCGTATTTGGACTGAGCAGAAGTTCCCTTCACAATGGCATGAAGCTATCGTGATCCCAATCCTGAAACCCGGTAAAGATGCATCTAATCCCCTGCACTACAGACCTATCGCTCTCACAAATTGCTTGTGCAAGACATTGGAGCGTATGGTAAATGATAGGTTTCTTTTCGAATTGGAGAAGAGAGCATGTATTCCGCAGTTGCAGAGTGGTTTCCGCAGAGGGCGTTCAACACATGATAATATCGTTCTTCTCGAGACACAAATACGCAACGCATTTGTCCGTCGAAATCATCTTGTGTCTATCTTTTTTGACGTGGAAAAAGCATACGATCGCACTTGGCGCTTTGGCATCCTTTCAACTCTTTTTAATTTTGGTTTTAAGGGAAATTTACCTATTTTTTTACAGAACTTTTTATCTTTACGATCATTTCGTGTCCGTATTGGAAACTTTTATTCAAGCTGAGGGTGTTCCACAAGGAAGCATTCTCAGTGTAACACCTTTTATGATTCATTTTAGTCAAATTCTGAATGTCTTACCTTCATCTGTTCAAAGCACTTTATATGTTGATGATCTCCAGATTTCCTGTCAAGGCTGCAATATGTGCTCAATTGAGCGTCAACTGCAAATTGCAGTTAATAAGCTAATGGACTGGTGTGATAATAACGGGCACACAATTTCTCCAGAAAAAAGTATATGTGTGCACTTTTGTAAAAAGCGGGGTCTTCATTTGGATCCTTTAATCCACATTCGAAATGTTGCGATTCCAGTAGTGAATGAAATTAAGTTTTTAGGGATAATTTTCGACCGAAGGCTCACCTTCCTTCCTCATGTCTTATATCTGCGGAAGAAGTGCGAGAGGGCATTGAATATTCTGAAAGTACTTTCAAGAACCTCATGGGGAGCGGATCGCTCATCGTTACTCCGAATCTACGAACCGATTATTTTATCACGCGTTGATTATGGATGTATGGTGTATGGTTCTGCAAGGCATTCCATTTTGGGCAAACTGGATACTATACACCACTCTGCTTTAAGAATTTGTTCAGGAGCTTTTCGGACTTCCCCGGTAGAGAGCCTGTATGCTATTTGTTATCAACTACCTCTTTATCTTAGACGAAAGAAGTTATCTGCTCTTTATCATTTTCGAACAAAATCTCTCTCAGATCATCCTATTGCCCAAACAAATTTACCAGTTGGTCTTCGAAGACTCTATAACGCCCGGCCCTCTAACATTCTCCCATTTATTGAAAGGATCAAAGAAATTCTTCATGATTTAAATATAGCTGATGTTTCTATAAAATCGCATGATTTCTTTTCCTTTCCACCCTGGGATATCCCAAACTTCTCATTTCTGAACCCCTTTTTAGGATTCGATAAAATTTCAACTGCCCCAGTGGTGTTTCAACAGTTATTTAACTATCATCGCTGTCAATATAATTCATTTACACCAATATTCACAGATGGTTCCAAATCAGTTGATCATGTTGGTTGTGGCATTGTTCTACCATTTGCTGCTCTGAGCTATCGCATACACAACTACTGTTCTGTATTTACAGCTGAGCTAGTGGCCATTTTTTGTGCTCTCCAGGAAATTCCCTCCCTGGCTCACCGAAATTTTATTATATATACCGATAGCATGAGTGCATTAAAAACGCTCTCTCACTACCACAATAAGATGCATCCAATCGCTAACAGAATTCTGTGTACTTTGAGTCTTTTGAGAACCAAAGGTTTTAATGTCAATTTTTGCTGGGTGCCAAGCCATGTTGGTATTCCTGGAAATGAGAGGGCGGATTCATTAGCTCAATCTGCATCCTCTTTCCTAAACCAAGAACTCCCATACTGTGATCCCCTCAGGGGCTCACCTACTATAGGTGAGTACGGGTGTCCCAATCCCGAGGTTCCCAGGGATCTTTACTCATTTTATGTTTATTCTCCACTACGCCTTTTCTGTCTGCTTGATCCTTCTTTCCCTCGACGGCAAGCGAGGGAGCTCTCCATGAGAAGCTGTCGCCGCTCTGTTTGCTTCTTGCTTCTCATGGACAGCTAAAAACCCCACGTGTTGGCCGTGCGTGGCAACCCATTAGACGGGTGGTGCACTGTGGTCCCCGGTGTGTCAATCGGCCTGTAACTATCAACCTGAGTTGTTAGATTTGCTAGGGATCAAGCGAAGGGGTTACTCCTTGGGCTTGGCGTTAAGGGTGGTCACTGTCCCCGGGGCTAACTCCCAGCATATAGGTATCGATTAGCACTATAGTAAGCGCCGAGGCTGGGACATCTAGAGCCGGTGGCTGCCATCCCTTGTTGGGCTCCGTGGTGGGCGGTGCCGTCGTTCCTGAAACCCTGTTCATATCGTATGGGGCCTAAAAAATTTTCTCCCTTCAGTGGGCAACGAATGAGCATTACAAAATCTTCTGAAATTCTTTTCGATTCCTTTTTTGTTATCCACCGTACTTCTGAAAAAAACGAAACTTTCCATACTGTATCTCCATTTCTTGTGGAAAAAGCCATTTCTGGATCTCTTGGTGAAGTAAATTCTATTCGTAAGCTGCGTTCCGGTGATTTGCTTGTAGAAGTAAAATCTCTAAAGCAGTCCCATCAAATACTCAAACTGAAAAGTTTATCAACTATACCTATTTCAGTTAAAGCTTACTCTTCTCTTAATACCAGTAAAGGCGTTATTACTTGTGGAGAACTATTGAATGAAACTGTGGAAAAAATTACCGAGGATTTTCGGTCAGAAGGAGTAACTCATGTACGTCGTATCAATATTCGACGGGATGGACAACTCCTTCCCACAAAACATTTAATTCTCACATTTCATAAACCTAAGCTACCCGAAACTGTTAGAGCTGGTTACATGAAATTGGCCGTTAGGCCTTACATTCCTAACCCTCTAAGATGCTTCCAATGTCAACGGTTTGGTCACGCAAAGACAGCTTGCCGCGGAACACTCGTATGTGCCCGTTGTGCAGAGAAAGGGCATGATAGCCAGGAGTGCAATGCCCCTGAAAAGTGCACTAATTGCAGTGGCAAGCATGCCTCTTACTCTCGTTTATGCCCTAAATGGCAATTAGAGAAACAAATTGTAGCTGTTAAATTTAAGGAAGACATACCTTACTCCGAAGCCAGACGCAAGGTTATAGCGCAGACACCTACACCTGAAATCACATATGCTTGTGCTGTTCAAGAATCAAATTCAAAAGAAAATATTTCAAATAATTCAAAAGAAATTGTTGAAAGCAAAAATCATGAAATTTCCTCCACTACCGATTCAGAAAAATCATCAAATAATGTTTCAGAAACCTCCAGACCACATAAAAATAAGCATAAATCGAAATCTCAGAAATCTTTAATGTTAAAAATGTCTAAACGTGGCTTACCTCCACAGAACCTGCCTTCTAAACTAAAAAAATCACTTGTTCGAAACTCCGTCGCTCTTGGACTGGCGAATAAAGGTGCAGTCCACAAGGATTTGACATCTATTTTTGGCGGAGTTTCCAAAAGTACTGAAATAATTTCTCTCCGTCCATCTGAGGAAGAGGATGAAGATTTTAAAATGAGTTGTGATATTTCTACAACTCAATCAAATGTTCGCAACAAAACTGCTATGACACACATCTCTTAATGGGTACCTTCCTTTCCTGGAACTGTCGTGGCATTCGTTCCAAATTTCAAGACATCAAGACCATTTGTAACACTTTTCATCCAGTCTGTATTGGTCTGCAAGAAACCTTCTTAAAATCAAATATTCCATTTAAATTACGGGGCTATAACTGTATTAGAAAAGATGCAGACACTGGAGTGAATAATTCTGGTGGTGTCTGTGTTTTAACATCTAATCTTTATCCGAGTACTCCTCTTATTCTACACACCTCCCTGCAAGCTGTAGCTGTGCAGGTTCAAACTCGGATTTTAATTACAGTATGTTGTATCTATATGCCACCTAATAATGCCATTAGCCAACAGGAGCTAAATAATTTAGTAGACCAACTTCCCAAACCTTTTTTATTATTAGGTGATTTCAATGCACATAACATTTTGTGGGGTTCAGAGCGTACGAATTCTCGAGGAAGTCAGATTGAGCAATTTTTTTCCAATAATTGTCTCTGTTTGCTGAACACTGAAGAAAAAACTCACTTCCATGAACCCACACGCTCATTCCATAGTATTGATTTGGCCTTTTGTTCTCCTGAGTTATTGCCATTCCTGAGTTTTAAAGTTGGAAATGATCTCCATGACAGTGATCACTTTCCTTTAGTTATTTCGTATGCTCATGGAGACTCTGAAACTCATCTTCCTCAGCGTTTCATATTTCAGCGAGCCGATTGGGCCGCTTTCGCACAACTAGCAAGAATTACTCGGGCTATGGTAAGTATTGCAGATATTTCTGTGGCAGTGCAAAATGTTATTGATGTCTTAATAAAGGCTGCAAATGAAACCATTCCTAAAAGTTCACTAAGACCACGTAAATACCGAAAACCATGGTGGAACGACTCCTGCCGTGACAGTCATAAACGGCAGAAAAAATTATGGAATATCTTTAGACGGTACCCCACAACAGAAAACCTTGTTGCATTCAAAAAAGCTAAAGCTACTGCTCGTCGCATTCGTCGTCGTAGTCAGAGGGAATCATGGGTTCAATATGTTTCTTCGATTACATCTCGCACCTCAAGCAAGCAGTTATGGAAAAAAGTAAAGGCAGCTAATGGAATTTATAAGGAGTTTCTTTTTCCTGTTCTAAAAATCGGGAATACGACATACCCTTCTCCCCTAGATATTGCCAATACACTTGGACAGACTCTTGCAAAAGTTTCGGCTGTTGAATCTTATAGTTCTGAATTTATAGCAACTAAGAATCACGCGGAACAATTGACTCTGAATTTTCAGACTCGAAAATGTTATCCTTATAACTGCGAATTCAAGATGTTCGAATTAGAAAAAGCTATTTCAATAGCTCATGATACCAGCCCTGGACCAGATGGAATTACATACAGTATGCTTCGTCATTTGAGTTCCATTTCGCTTTCAAATTTATTATGTTTGTTTAACAGAATATGGCGGGAAGAAATATTTCCATTCCAGTGGCAAGAAGCTCTGATAATTCCAATTCTGAAACCGGGTAAAGATCCCCCTAACCCTCTTCACTATAGACCGATTGCACTAACCAGTGTCATATGCAAGACACTTGAACGCATGGTCAATGCCCGACTAGTTTTTGAACTGGAGAAGTTAGCATGTATTCCGCTTATGCAAAGTGGTTTCCGTAAAGGACGATCCACTATCGATAGTATCATCCATCTGGAGACTCAAATTCGCAACACTTTTGTTCGACGAAATCACCTTGTCTCCATTTTCTTTGACGTAGAAAGGGCATATGATCGCACATGGCGTTTTGGAATACTTCGGAAACTTTTAGACTTGGGCTTTAGGGGAAACCTTCCGATTTTTATAAAAAACTTTTTATCATCTCGTACTTTTCGGGTACGGATGGGGAAATTTTATTCTGATCCTTTTATCCAGGCTGAGGGCGTTCCACAAGGTAGCGTTCTCAGTGTCACACTTTTTATTATGCATTTTAGTGACATATTAAAACAGTTGCCACCATCTATCCAAGGAAATTTGTACGTTGACGATTTACAAATTTCTTGTGAAGGCTGCAATATGAATTTAATTGAACGACAGTTGCAAAATGCTATTGCAAAATTGGTTACTTGGTGTGATAAAAATGGACACACTCTTTCTGCTGAAAAAAGTCGATGTGTCCATTTTTGCCGAAAGCGAATTATTCATCCTGATCCGTCAATCTTTATTCGAAATGACCCAATTCCTGTCGTCGATAAGGTGAAGTTTTTGGGAGTGTTTTTCGATCGAAAACTCACTTTTCTTCCTCATATCACAGAACTGCGGAAGAGATGCGAGAAATCTCTGAATATACTTAAGGTACTCTCTCGTACTTCTTGGGGTGCAGATCGTACCTCCTTACTTCGTATATACCAGGCCATAATTTTGTCTAGGATTGATTACGGATGCTTTGTATATGGCTCTGCCAATTCTGCTACGCTGCGCTTGCTCGATACAGTGCATCATTCTACCTTGCGAATTAGTTCAGGGGCTTTTCGGACATCACCGATAGAGAGCCTTTATGTCATTTGCCACCAAATACCTTTGTATTTGCGACGGACAAAACTATCATTGCAATATTATTTTCGAACGAAATCTCTTCTCAATCATCCCATTACTCATACGGCCATTCCCGTTACTCTTCAAAGAATATATAACGCTCGACCTTCTCACGTTCTTCCCTTTCGTGAGAGGATTGAGCGTGTAATTCAAAACTCTAGTCTCGAAATTCCTGATGTTCTGACAATTGATTGTAACGTATTTTCTCCTTGGGGGACTCCCCAGTTTTCTTTTCTTAACACTTTCTTGGGTTTTAATAAAACTACGACTGCTCCAGTGATTTTCCAACAGCTTTTCAGTTCTCATCGCTCCCATTATGCTTCGTATTTTCCAGTATTTACCGATGGTTCAAAGTCAGACGGGCATGTTGGTTGTGGTGTCATCTTTGGTGACGAGATACACAGTTTCCGTCTGCATGCGTCATTCTCGATTCTCTCTGCCGAACTGATGGCAATTTTCTTTGCTTTACAGAGAATTTCACAATGCTCACAATATGAATGTTGTATATATACCGATAGCATGAGTTCGCTGGAAGCACTCCATCATTTTAACTTTCATACGCATCCTATAGCTACTAAAATTTTGGAACTCTTGCAGACTCTCCATCTTCGGGGTTTTAGCATTTTACTCTGCTGGATCCCTGGCCATGTTGGAATTGTAGGGAATGAAGAGTCGGATCACGCTGCTAAAACTGCTTCTTCCCTCTTGCATTGTGAACTCCCATATAGAGATGTTCAAAAATATATTACTAAATACATTCTTTCTCTGTGGCAGATGGCATGGGATCAACAGGTAAACAATAAATTGCATCATATTAAGCCACTGATTGGCTTGTGGCCAGTGTTGCCTATACGAAGGGCAGATGTCATTCTGACTCGCCTACGCATTGGGCATACTCGGTGTACTCATAAGCATTTACTTTTTGGAGAGAATGCCCCAAAGTGCTCCACGTGTCGTACAGACTTAAATGTTAATCACATTTTAACGGAATGTCCGAACTATAATTTTTATCGCACTTCTTACTTTCATTCGCCCCATTTAACTCTTTTAACATTGCTGGGAGAGCAACACCATCAAAATATTTTTAACTTTCTAAAAGCTATCGGCTTTTTAATGAGCATTTAACTTTTCAACCATTGTTTGGAATTTTACCACCTTCATTTTTTCTTATCTCAACTTACATTTCTATAAAATTTTTATATTTGAATTGATTCTACATCATTTTAAACCATTTGTTTCTTAAATATATTTTAAATACTTTTATCGCGTGTATGGCGCAGTATGGCCAACAATGGCCCTTGTGCCAAAAAAAATTAAAACCAACCAACCAACCAACCCATACTGTGATCTCAAGACATCGTTGGAGGGTCGGCTTTTGCTTACTTGGCAAGAAACTTGGGATTCATTGACTCACAATAAATTGCACTCTGTCATGCCGACCATAGCAATGTGGTCACCTCTCAATATACGTGCGTTAGATGTCAAGCTAACACGCCTCCGTATAGGACATACACGCTGTACTCACAAACATTTGCTATTTGGCGAAAGGGCACCTATGTGCCAGACCTGTCTCGTTGATCTGAGTATTAAGCACATTTTGGTTGAATGCCCTATGTACCATTCCTATCGTGTCAACATTTTCAATAAATCATCCGTAAGTCTAACTGACTTGGTGGGTGAAAAATACCATCCAAATATTTTTACATTTTTAAAAGCGATTAACCTTTTTACTTGTATCTAGCTGCTTTTCAACTTTTTAATCTCTTTTAGAGCTTATTTTTGGAATTGTTTTTTAACTCATAAATTTAATTGTTTCAAGAATTGGTCTTCTATGATTGAGAAATTTTAAAATTTTATTGACTGATTTTTACACCTCTTGTATCTTTTCCAATTTTCTCAATTCGTATTATTTTATAATTCATCAGGTGGATTCATAGTAATGTATTCTTAATTTAAACCATATGACTGGCACAGTATGGCCTCGAAGGGCTTTTGTGCCAATAAACCTTACCTACCTACCTACCTATCACCCTACATACCTCTCGGCAGGCTGTGGTTATACAAGTTCACGTAAAAACTTTAGTCACAGTCTGCTGTATTTACTTACCGCATCATTATACCATCTGTCAGCAAGATCTCAACAACTTAGTTGACCAACTTCCTTCACCTTTCCTCCTACTTGGCGATTTCAACGTCCATAGTACTTTGTGGGGTTCGAATAGTACAAATTCTCGTGGGCAACAAATACAACAGATAATTTCTAATAACTGTCTTTGTTTGCTCAATAATGATGAAATAACATACTTTCATGAACCCACACGCACCTTCCACAGTCTTGACCTGATCATATGTTCTCCTGAAATACTGCCGTTTCTAACCTTGTCAGTTAGCAACGATTTATATAATAGCGATCACTATCCTATTATTATCTCCCATGCTGATAGCGGTGTAGCGACTTTTTGTCCTCCACATTTTCTATTCCAGCGGGCAGGCTGGGCTAAGTTTTCGCAATTAGCAGACATAACAGAGACAATGATAAATGTTACTGATATTTCAGAAGCAGTTCAAAATGTCGTAGATATTATACTATGTGCCGCAACCTCCACTATTCTAAAGAGTTCCCCACGTCGAAGAAAATGTCGCCGACCGTGGTGGAATGACGCCTGTCGCGATAGTCACAAACAGCAGAAAAAGTTATGAAACAAGTTTCGAAGGTAACCTACTACAGAGAACCATGTCGCTTTTAAAAGAGCAAAAGCACTTGCTCGTCGTATACGCCGCCGTAGCTAGAAAGAATCCTGGATTCAATTCATATCCTCTATCACGCCCTCTACAACAAGCAAAACTCTATGGAATAAGGTAAAAGCTGCTAATGGGATTTATTACGAATCTTCTATTCCCATTCTAAATAGGGATAATGTGAAGTATTCTTCCCCATTAGACATTTCCAACATTATAGGTCAAGCATTTCCACAAGTTTCCGCAATTGATTCTTATAGTCCTGAATTTCTGGCAATTAAGAATTGCGCGGAACGGTTGCCTTTGTGTTTTAATGACCGAAACACTCATTCTTATAACTGTGAATTTAGGATGTACGAATTGAAAACAGCATTATCAAATACCCATGATACCAGTCCCGGGCCTGATGGTATTACATACAATATGCTTCGCCATTTGAATGACACTTCTCTTTCAAATCTGTTACTTCTATACAATAGGACATCTTGGGGAATGAGAAGGCGGACTTGGCTGCAAAAACTGCAACGACCTTTTTAAACATGGGAATTCCCTTCTGCGACATTAAAAGGTCCATCTAACACTACATCTGTTCTATGTGGCAAAGTTCATGGGATATGCAGATCCAAAATAAATTACATTTTATTAAAACGGACATTTTTTGCTGGCCTGTTCACCCTATACGTGAGATGGATGTTAAGTTGACTCGTCTCCGTATAGATCATACACGCTTTACCCATAAACATCTAATATTTGGAGAAAATGCACCTATGTGCAACGGCTGCCAGGTTCCTTTTACTGTTCATCATGTTTTAATTGAATGTCCAGTTTTTAATTCTTATCGTTCTTGTTTTTTTAACTTGACTTCTTTCACATTACGAGACCTGGTGGGTGAAAAATATCACCCAAATATTTTTAAGTTCTTAAAGGCTATTGGGTTTTTTACTTGCATATGAAATTTTCTTATTATTCTGTATGTTTCACTTTCATTTTTACTTCATATATATTAACACTATTGTTTCAAACTGTTATGGTACAGGGTTTTAAATTTTTATTTTCTAATCTTTGTTTTCATTAAACTAATTTGATTTAATCTCACTGCTTATGTATTAATGGAACAAAGGATTACATTTATCTTTTATAATTTTACCATTTGCTTGGCGCAGTATGGCCAAATCTGGCTCTTGCGCCAGTAACCCCCACACAACCATCTATACAATAGAATTCGGATTCAACAAACGTACCCTTCACAATGGCGCGAAGCTATTGTCATTCCAATCTTAAAACCTGGAAAATATTCATCGAACCCTTTGAATTACAGGCTCATTGCTTTGACGAATTGTCTTTGTAAGATCTTTGTGCGAATGGTCAATGCTCGTCTTCTGCATGTACTGGAAAAACAAGGATGTATCTCCCCGTTGCAAAGTGGCTTCCGAAGAGGTCGATCTAGTTTTGATAACCTCGTTCTATTGGAAACCCAGATACGCAACACATTTGTTAGGAGGAACCACCTTGTATCCGTTTTTTTCGACATTGAGAAAGCATACTACCGTGCATGGCGGTACGGCATACTTTCAACACTTTTTACTGTAGGTTTTAGGGGTAACTTGCCCATATTTTTACAAAACTTTTTGACACAACGATCCTTTCGTGTTCGAATTGGTAATGTTTATTCTAATCATTTTATTCAATCTGAGGGTGTTCCGCAAGGTAGTGTCCTCAGTGTCACTCTTTTTATTGTTCATCTGAGCCAGATTTTAAGTCATTTGCCTTCATCTGTTACTGGAACACTTTATGTTGACGACCTGCAGATTTCATGCCAAGGAAGTAATATAAATTTAATAGAGCGACAATTACAAAGTGCAGTGAATAAATTATTATCCTGGTGCAATAACAATGGGCACACTATATCCCCAGAGAAGAGTAGCTGTGTGCATTTCTGTCGCAAAAGAGGCATTCATCAGGATCCCAATATTCAAATTAAAGATACTCCGATTCCTGTAATTAAGGAAGTACGGTTCTTAGGAGTGATCTTCAATTCGAAGCTCTCAAAACTATGGCTCTTGTGCCAAAAAACCAAACCAAACCAAACCAAACCAAA
>JAOUZG010010620.1:4833-16024 GCA_026289955.1 Argiope argentata | reverse complement strand
AGGGGAAGAGACATTATAGGTTTGTCAAAGTATCAATAGAAAGGTTGATTAGTAAAACCAAATTTCAACAGTAAGACCTCTCAATACAAAAAAAAAATTCTACCTTAATTCTTAGATGGAATATGATTAAAATATTGTTTCTGCTTATTGACTTATAAGGGATTTTATGAATTTGATCATGGAAAATAAAACTGCATTAATTTCGAAGCAAAATTATCCAACATCCTATACATAAATATTAATTATTTTCGCTATTTATCTGTCAGATTAGGAAGAAAAGGTTGAATTTTTCTTCTATTTTAATTTTACTGAAACGTAATTTTTGTTGGTGACATATATCAACCAAAAGATTTTATGAAAAATTCCAGTATTAGTTGACTTAAGCATGAACTTTTAAAAATGTGACTTTTATTCAAAGAATATATTCTGCATAAGGTTTTTTAATGTATGCTTTTAGAAGAACTACAAAATAAATTTCCAGCATCTGGTGGCATATATCCAAAGTTTTTAGGCCATACCTTAAGAAATTAGCATCGATTTAAAATTCTGCCTTCAGATAAAGCAAAATATTCTATGCTCTCCATTTTTGTTATGAATAAAATATGTTGAGGTAACGTGCTCATTTTCTTTATGAAATCAACTCTGAAGATACACGCTTTCTTTATTTTAAAAATTCATACCTGAGAAGTTCGAAGGAGGGATGAATGGGGATTTTTTTTCATGTTCTTTTAAATTCAATTAAATATACATTATTAACAAATACATTATTTAATATCACTAGTTGTCTTTTTTTATTTCACTTTTTAATTATTTTAAGAAAACTTGCACAATTTGGAAAAAATGACATGCATGTACTATTTCCTGTTTAAACTTTAGCATGCAACTGCTATTAATAGACAGTGTAAAATATTGTGGCGGCGCTGCTCGTGTAAATGAGTGCGGAGCACCTTTCTGCGCCTGCGCCGTACACTGGCCAATAAGAGAGCAGCTACATGAAGAAATTTAAAATGTTATCTTTTTTGAATCATTGTTTATGTTGGTAATAATTTTGTGCCTTCTCTGTGATCAACATTATTCTTCTCTGTGATCTCCTCTTAAGAAATGTTTCATTATTTTGTGTTAGTATGGTTGTGAATAAAAATACAGTTTAAAAAGTCAAGAACTCTTTTATTCCTCACCAGTACTAAAGTGGTGACCCGGAGAATTTGAACGTTAACGTAGTAGCAGCATATATTTCACGACGGAGATGTCAGAAGAAGAGAGTGCAACGGCAACCAACGTTGCTCGGATAGCGATAAAGGTACCGCCTTTTTGGAGAGCGAATCCGGAGATTTGGTTCCGACAAATGGAGAGTCAGTTTGCGCTTGCTGGAATTACAGTGGAGATAACGAAGTTTCACCATGTAATATCGGCATTACAACCTGAAGAGCTGGCAATTGTTGGAGATATTATCTTGAGCCCGCCGGTAGAAAATCCTTATACGGCACTAAGATCTCGACTTTGTGCGCAATATGCAGATTCCGAAGAGCAGCGTTTTCGTGATCTAATTTCTGGAATGCAACTTGGAGATCGAAAACCCTCTCGTCTTTTACTGGAGATGCGGAGCAAGGCTGGAAGTCGAATCAGTGACGACTTGCTTAAGTCCCTTTTTCTTCAGCGATTGCCTACTCATGTACAGCAGATACTAGCTATATCGAGTGATGAGTTAGGAAGACTGGCAGAAATGGCAGATGGAATTATGGCAGCAGCAGGTAATGCTTCAATACAAATATTGGAATCGGAAGATTCAGACCTTAAAGCGATGATAAGGGAAATTTCGACGCGTCTTTCTCGTCTCGAAACCCGTGGGCGATACAACGACAGAGGAAATGAGAAGAACTTTCGTCGGCGATCGGCTAGCAGAAACTCTGGTAACCGGGAGCATTGCTGGTATCATCGGCGCTTCAAAGAGCGGGCAACAAGATGCACCAAACCATGTTCTTACCAGACGGAAAACTAGAGCGGCCGTCGCTCGAAGAAACGAGTGGCGGCAAAATGGTGATCAATCGATTGTATTTATCAGATAAAACGTCGAAGATAAAATTTTTGATTGATACAGGAGCAGATGTTTCTGTGATTCCGCGATCTGCAGCATCAAAACAATGTCACCTTGCCACTCTTCAACTTTTCGCAGCAAATGGAACTGCTATTGAGACTTATGGGCAGCAACTATTAACCCTTGATCTTGGTCTAAGAAGAGTGTTTCGATGGCCTTTCATTATTGCCGCAGTCTCGCAGCCAATAATAGGATCCGATTTTCTTCAACATTATGGATTGCTGGTTGATTTCCGTCAGGGATGCTTGGTGGACTCATTGACTAAATTGCAAATTCAAGGAACAGTGCAGCAAACGAGTAATCTCGGAATTAAAGCAATAAATGGCAACACAAAATTTCACCAACTGCTTATGGAGTTTCCTACTCTCACACAAGCGATTGCTGTTCCACGAAAAGTGAAGCATGATGTTAAGCATTCAATACAAACAACTGGTCCCCCAGTTTTCGCAAAACCAAGACGACTGCCCCCGGACAAGTTAAAATCAGCAAAGCAGGAATTTCAATACCTAGTTGAAGCCGGAATATGCAGGCCGTCGAACAGTTGTTGGGCCTCTCCGCTACACATGGTGCCTAAAAGAAATGGTGATTGGCGTCCTTGCGGCGATTATAGGAAATTGAATGCTGTTACAGTTCCAGATCGATACCCAGTACCTCACATACAGGACTGTTTGCAAGTTTTTGAGAAGAAGAGAATATTTTCAACTCTAGATCTGGCAAAAGCGTACCACCAGATTCCAGTACAAGAAGAGGATGTGCCAAAAACAGCTGTAGTTACTCCCTTTGGTTTGTTTGAATTCCTCTACATGCCTTTTGGACTTTCAAATGCAGCTGCTACATTTCAAAGGTTTATTCATCAAGTTTTGAGAGGTATCGATTTCTGTGTGCCATACTTTGATGACGTTTTAGTTGCGTCGGAAGATGAAGAACAGCACTTTCAACATCTGAAACTGGTTTTCCAGCGATTCGAAGAGTTTGGTGTGGTCCTGAATGCCTCAAAGTGTGTGCTGGGAGAGAGTTCGGTGAAATTTCTTGGCCATGTCGTGTCTGAAAAAGGTATTTCTCCTCTGCCTGATAGAGTTGCTGCGATTGTGAATTTTCCAAAACCAGTTACGGTGAGGGAACTTCGCCGCTTTCTCGCTATGTATAATTTTTATCGACGTTTTATACCTCAAGCTGCAAGAATTCAGGCAGTGTTAAACGCCTACCTAAAAGGTGCCAAAAAGAACGACTGTACACCAATAGTATGGTCAGAGGAAGCCAGCAGTGCATTTGAGTTATGTAAGCAAAAGCTGACCGAATCTACAGTTTTGTCTCACCCAGCAACAAATGCACCCATTGCTATTGTTGTCGATGCATCTGATACCGCCATTGGGGCTGCTCTTCATCAGCAACTGAAAGAAGGATGGCAGCCACTTTCCTTCTATTCAAAGACCTTGTCTCCAGCACAACGTAAATATAGTGCGTATGATAGGGAGCTTTTGGCAGCCTACATGGCTATAAAGTATTTTCGGTACATGGTGGAAGGACGCAATTTTACGTTATTTACGGACCATAAACCTCTCATTTATGCTTTTAAGCAGAAAGAGGATAAGTTTTCTCCCCGACAAATCCGGCATTTGGACTTAATTGGTCAATTCACAACGGACATTCGTTACCTGAAGGGAGCTGACAACGTGGTGGCCGATGCTTTATCTCGCATTCATATTGCAACGATCAGCACACCTGCTACAGTGGATTTTCTAAAGATGGCCGAGGAACAGCAGAAAGATCCTGAATTACTCGACATATTGTCCGGAAGTGTTTCCACTTCGCTTAAATTGCAGCCTTTTCCTATTGGACAGCCTCCAGTGATGCTTCAGTGTGACGTCTCATCAAATGGTATTCGTCCGTTTGTACCTGAGATTTTCAGACTGGATATTTTCGGAAGCCTACATTCCCTTTCCCATCCTGGAGTAAAAGCCTCGGTTAAGTTGATAGCTGAACGATATGTGTGGCCTTCGATGAAACAAGATATTGCACTATGGACTCGTTCATGTCTGCAGTGTCAGAGATCAAAGGTGTCACGCCATACGAAGAGCAAGATTGGAGATTTTGGACCTGCCAGTTCCCGCTTTGAGCATGTACATATCGATATAGTAGGACCTCTTCCTCAGTCGGAGGGTTTCCAGTATTGCCTCACATGTGTGGACCGATTTTCGAAGTGGCCTGAGGCATATCCGCTGGAGGAGATCTCGGCAGAAAACGTGGCAAAAACCTTTTACGCTGGCTGGATTTCTAGATTCGGTACCCCTATCAGATTGACAACAGATCAGGGTAAACAGTTCGAACCGTCTCTCTCTCATGCTCTGATGAAGTTTTTGGGTACCGAGAGGATTCGAACTACTGCTTACCATCCAGCAGCAAATGGCCAAGTGGAGAGATTCCACCGGCAGTTAAAGGAAGCAATTAAAGCCCATGGAAATCATCGGTGGACCACTGTGCTGCCAACGGTACTTCTGGGATTCCGGAAAGCATGGAAGGAAGACCTCCAGGCATCAACGGCAGAAATGCTGTATGGAACCACCTTGCGTCTACCGGGATAATTTTTATATCCTACTAAGAATGTCGCTGACCCCGCTACTTACGTGGGCAGACTCAAGGAAACTATGCAGCGTCTAGCACCAAGAGCGTCTCGACAGCATGGGCAGCACCCAATTTTCGTAAGCAAGGATTTGGCTTCTTGCACCCATGTGTTCCTGCGAACCGATACTCTGAAAAAGGGTTTACAAGCTCCTTACGAAGGACCATTTAAAGTCATTGAACGTGGCGAAAAGGTATTCAAGATTTTAAGGCACGACAAACGAGTTGCTATTAATATTGACCGTTTAAAGCCAGCATACATCTTGAAAGAGCTCACGGGTAGCATGGACAAGACAGATGCCGAAAGAGTAGTAACGCCTGGAATGGAACCATTGCATCAGGAAAGAAAACCTTTGGATCCTAGTTCGCCAACAGAGAAGTGTCATGGGAAACCCGAGAGACCAGAAGTAGCTACACGCAGTGGCCGTAAAGTGAAATTTAACCCCAGGTATAGCTGAGATCTCGCTATCGCTGGTGGGGGGGTACCTGTGGCGGCGCTGCTCGTGTAAATGAGTGCGGAACACCTTACTGCGCCGGGGCCGTACACTGGCCAATAAGAGAGCAGCTACATGAAGAAATTTAAAATGTTATCTTTTTTGAATCATTGTTTATGTTGGTAATAATTTTGTGCCTTCGCTGTGATCAACATTATTGATTGCTGTGATCTCCTCTTAAGAAACGTTTGATTATTTTGTGTTACTATGGTGGTGAATAAAAAAACTGTTTAAAAAGTCAAGAACTCTTTTATTCCTCACCAGTACTAAACTCACCAACGGAATAAGAATTGCGACTCGGAAAAGAACTTTAGATTCTAGAAGCGAGCCAGGCTAATGCATATGCTTTGTTCGGAGGATGACCGTATTTCGGGGAACGCAGTCTTTTACGGACATCTCATTGCTAGCCATAGTGAAACGAATTCCTTTCAGGAATGTCATAAAAGGATCGTTTTATTTCTTGTTTTTCTAGTCCTGCATCTCTTCTCCATGCTCATTGTTTTTCATTGTTTGTAATAAAACAAATAATATTATATCGGGTATCGCTCATCAGAGTTCAGAGAATGAAAGAAAATATTCAGATGAAAGATTTCTGTCGATTTCTTCTGATTTCTTAATTTATTTACTTAGTATGATTATTGAATAATAACTTTTTTCTTGTCGAATGCACTTCTTCATCATTTTTCTGAATGCTTTCTTCACCTATTGCAAGATCATACTAATAACGGGAAATTTTTTCTTAATAAAACTGGGGGAATGATCTCCCCAAAACTTTTTCTTACATTCTTAAATAAACTTGTCATATCAGAGGACGTACAATAGTTAGGAAGTATTTTTTGGCGTGAATATAACATTTTTACTTAATCTATCCTGTCATCATTGGCAAATAATTTGGCGATTATTCTCTGGTATATGTTGATAGTATTCAAAGCTCAAATTTTTGCATTATACGCTTTTTTCTCAACTGATTAGAACGAAGGTTTGATTTAGATGAAAGATTTCTTTTGATTTCTGAATTAATTTATTTATTATAATTATTAAATAATATTTTCTTCTTGTAGAATGCACTTTAATGCTTTCTTCATCTAGATCCAGATGGTACCAGTTACGAAGGTTTTCTTAACAAAGGAGAGAGAATGGTCTCCCCAAAACTTTCTTTTACATTCTTCAATAAACCTGTCATATCAGGGAGCGTTCAATAGTTAGAAAATATTTTGGCATGAATATAGAATTTTTACTGAATCTATCCCATCACCCTTGGCGAATTATTTGACGATTAATCTCTGGTATATGTGGATAGTATTCAAAGATGGAATGTTTGCGTTAGACACGTTTTTCCCAAATTGTTAGAACAAAGGCTTGATTTAGATGAAAGATTTCTGCCGATTTTTTCTGAACTCTTAATTTAATTATTCATTATAATTATTAAATAACATTTTTTTCTTGAAGAATGCACTTTAATTCTTTCTTCATCTTATGCCAGAAGATACCAGTAACGAGATAATCTATTTTTTAATAAAGCAGAGGGAATGGTCTCCTCAAAGATTTCTCCTATATTCTTCAATAAACCTGCCATATCACTGAACGTGCAAGGGTAAGGAAATATTTTTGACGTTGAATATAGTCTGCCATGCTTGGCGATTTATTTGGCTATTAATCTCTGGTATGCGTTGATAGTATTCAAAGATCAAATGTTTGTTTTAGACACGTTTTTCTCAAACGATTGGAACTAAGATTTGATACAAAACCTCACTTGCTTCATAAAACCCCATCTATAATAATATTTTAATGGCATTGCGTTTTCGAATTATCGCGTTTATATATTTCTAGATACAGTCAGACAGATATATAGGCAAACAACCTGAGATTGGATTTGGTCTAAATTTTGACACCTGTCTGCACAATAGATTATAAATCTGTGTGCAGAATGTTATCCATTCAACTTTGTCAGTATATATCTGATTTATATATTTAATGATTGTTTGATATCACTTTTTGATTTGGTTGACTAAAAAAACACCAAATAATAACATACAGGTTATTATTTTGGTTCCATAACACACACACACTGCTTAAACACGTTTCTAACATTTCAAATATAGACCATGAAAGATGCATGAGAAAAAAAGAGAAAGAAAAATCAAATTTCCTTTTTTAAAGTATTCTCTTGAAAATTGAAGAATGGTCAGCGACAAATCAATAAAGAATATCTATCGCAACTCATGGTATACGCCAACTGGGAAAATTTCCGACCCAAGAGAGTAGTGGGTTTGTCGTAGAATATTTTCCTAAGCTTTGGCTGATTTTTGGTGTTATATTTTAGCACATAAAAAATGTTGGCAAAGAATATAGAGAATAGAAAATATTCTTTAAATCGTAAGGTTTAAAGCTTTTTGTATAGATTAGATTCAATTGTCGTGTAGTCTGCCGATTTATGCTTTCTCGCTATCTTCTTGAAATCTCATCTTCTTTTATGGAAGCCTCAAATGAATTTCAGACAGATTATATATATATATATATATATATATATATATATATATATATATATATTACCGTTAAAGTATGAAATCCATTATTTTATAGAATACTTAGTTATTCTATGAAATTACTGATCGTGTACGTTGAAGTGTAAAACAATATTGTATTTCATAGTTTAACTAGTTATTTCATCGAATAACGATCTACAGCCCATTAAAGAGTAAAATAATCTGTATCATATACATCAAAGCTTAGGTACTGGTCAGGGATTTAAAAATTGTTTGTGTGAAACCCAATGTGTCAACAAAAAATGTTTTTGTTTTCGAAATAATGTTCTTTGTAATTCCAAGTGTCCTTATTGTAACAAATGATTTTATGGTACGTTTCCATAAATACCATTTATAGGCTGCATAAATTAGATAAATTGCTTCTTTTTCATTTTAATCGTCTATCATTAGTTTATTTATAGAATACCTAATTATTTCATTTTAGATAAATTGTTTATTTTACACTTGAATGGTCTCTCATTAGTTAATTTATAGAATACCTAGCTATTTCATAGAATAACTAGTTAAAGTGTCAATTTAATGACACATTACACACTTTAACGGACACGATCAGTTATTTCATGGAAAAACTAGGGATTCTATAAAATAACTGCATTATATAATTTAACGGTAACACACACACGAATTGTCTTATTTTATTTTGTGGGATAAGCTATTTTTTGTATGTAATAACATATAGCGAATGATTAATTTCATTAATCGATTCCCAAATAGTTTCTGATTTCAGTGAATGCAAAGTTACAATAAAATTAATGAAACCCCTACTTTAGATAATAATAAAATATCCTTTGTTACAGCATAAAAATACAATAATATTTTCCGTCTATATGATCTGAATGAGACATACAATAATATATATTTATTATTATTTTAATTTTCATTCTTTAAAACCTATTATTATTATTATTATTTGCTACTGAACTGAACTTGGTCATTGGTTTTATGACGAGATTATTAAGAGTTTGAGTATATTCATAACATAAATTGATATCCTTACATTCCTAGGTTTTGTTTTTCATAGATGAACATAGGAATTTTTTTACGAAAAATAATGGAGATTAGGGTTATATTAATCATGATCCTGCAATTGTAACATGACTCAGAGGTAGGGAACTTATTGGAAATGTCTTTCTGTATCTTCAAAAAAGTAACCCTATAAATTGAAAATGATATGATATGTTTTATTATTGATGTTTTTATAACTTATTTTATATTTAGAGGGAAAACACATGTTAATTTTTGTATACATTTTATTTATGGGTTAAATCAAAAGTAATTTGAATAATAAATTACACTGAATTAGCAATTCCGTTAGAATTGAAATTTATATTTCTTGCTTGATTTAAAATGTAAGTAATGACGCAAGATGCGCTTTATTTTTATTTACCAAAGTATGTAAAGTAAGTAATATATTTTTTAAAAAATTAATTCCTACTTTGGTTAACAATAAAAAAATTATTTAAGTGATTCTTTATAAAATAAATACATTTAATATAAATAATTTATGAAAAAAATTATTGAATTTTGTAAGAATTGGACACATTCTTCACCTTTACATGAAAAATACTGAAATGCTCCCCTTTTACCGATTGCGCTACTTGAAAATTGGTGGCAATTTATTTTATTTATCCACTAATTTAGCATATTTCATATATGTAATATATGTAATAATATAAATGAGGGGATAAATTAAAATTAAATTATTTAGATATTAAAACATTAGAGGATAAATAAAAATTATTTTATTAATGATTGAAAATATAAACAAGATATATAAACACACACACACGAAGAGTAGAAATTAAATGTAATTATTTAATATCATATTATTATAATTCTTATATGTATTATTAATCCAAAATTTTTATTTATCCTCTTATGTTTAAATGTCTAAATAAATAATAATGTTTAATGTCTAAATAAATAATATATTAAAACTTTTAAAAGAAATAAAATTACAATCTACCATAATTAATGAGTATCAAAACGTTTTAAAAATATGAATCAATTTTAAATGCTCTATAACATTGATTTTTAATAATGTTAATGATGATTAATTTAAATATTATTTAAGAATTAGAGAATAGTTCTTTTTTAGAAACTAAATCAACCCTGCCCAAATTTATTTCATAAATTAATTTCTTTCCTGTATATAAATATATGAATATATTTTTTTGTTTGATTAAGTCGTAATGATATATTTCGGATATTGATATAAGTTTTAGTAAAATTATAAACATTTAATTTTGCTGACTAATTGATTTCTGTTTTACTTTATATTCTGTTAAAGCATTTATTTGGAAATGCTTAAAAAATGTCGGAATTCTACTTGTAATTGAAATTCTTCTCTTTGCCAAAAGCAATAAACAAACTTCTCTAAGAAAACTATCTTTTTATGAAATTTTATTCTAAAACAGCTTTTAATATAAAAGGTATTTTGGGTAATTATATGCTTGCTTTGATATTGTAATTGGATTAACTATTTGGTCCTACGAATGAAAAGGTTTCTAAACTTTTATATATATTTGCTGAAGTTGAAGAAAACTATAGTTTTCTTTTTAAGCTGTTATAAAGAATTTCAATAATTTTTAGATTTAAAAAATGTCATGTACTTATTTAATATTTATACTTTTAACGTTTGGAATTTTTAAAAAAATATATACACAATATATTGTTTCATGTTAATTTAAATTTCATAGTTTTATTTTTAAAAAAGTTCCAACCTACCACAGAAAAATTGAAGAAAACTTTCAATTTTTTGTTTAAATAAAATAGCAGAACAAATAATTCTAAAATTAAACCACGAAATTCTTTAAGAAACTATTTTTAGAATTAAATTGCTTGTATGTAGTATTCGCTGTTTCACAAAAATTTTGGAAGCAAGAACATGAGAACTAAAATAATTCATAATTTAGAATTATTTCATAATTCATAATTTAAAAATTAATTTAAAATTCAGAAATTTACAATTTTATTTTGACGCTTTAAAATTCAGAATTAAAAAAGCAAATTCTTGTAAAAATATTTTAAAGCTGAACGACAACTAATTTATATTTTGAGCAATATATTTCATTAAATACTAATTATGAAAACTAAGCTTAACGGATATGAAAAGGAAATATAATTGTTGACGTTTATATCGGAATTTTACATGGTAGCAAGGACTATTTAACGGGATGCAAAGACTAAATAAATATTAATTCGGAGGCACTTAGGCACGTCTCGGCTTAGGATTCGAGTCGTAGCAATCGAACAAATGGATCATAAGTAATTACTGCACTTATCTTTATAGAAAGCGCCGTTGGAAAAGTCTTTGAGGGAATTACTGCAATTAGATATTATGTTTAAAATCAAACATGTTACATGATTATATGCTACTATGTGCTTAATTAAAAATCAATATTTGAGAATATTATATATATATATATATATATATA
>JAOUZG010010593.1:0-18212 GCA_026289955.1 Argiope argentata | reverse complement strand
ATATATAATCTTATATCTTTATTGTCTATATTTATATATTTATTCAATATTTTATATTTAGGAATTAATATTCTGAAAAATAAAAGAAGACGTGAATGTCTGCAATGTGTGTGTGGGGAATGATTTGCAAACTGAACTCTTTCACCTAAAAATACAAAATTTTGTAATTTAGAATGCACACTTCAAAAACACTTCTCAGAAATGTTGATTTAAATTTTAAATAACTAAAAATTAATCTAGAATTTGTCATTCCTCAAAGTACTCTTGAAACGAAGTTTTGAAACAAACCTGACTTCTGCACCATTTAAAAGTTTCAATTACTCTCCTTTCATCAAATAATATTTTTGAAAAATAATTCCCCAAAACTTTCAATTAGTTTTATTTATTAAAAAGAAATTGATGTCTTTCTTTTTAATAAATTAGTTTTATTTATTAAAAAGAAATTGATGTTAGAAGACAAGTTTTGAAGATACTATATTTCATTAAATTGAACTTTATTATGATGGCAAAGAACAGCACTGATATATGCCTATTAAAACGGTATTCATGCCTTTTCGCAATTTGATGTTTAAAAATAAGGTTAAAGAATAAGTATTAAAGTAAAGAATCAAAAATTAAAATGCCTTGTTCATTTTAAAATAATTTTTACACAGTTTTTAATTTACAAAAAATCAAGTAATTAGGAATTTATCAAATAAAATTTAAAACAAGAATGCATAAATGGAAATATATATATCCATGTGTAATTTTGAATAAATAAAATTGTAATATAAAATAAAAATGTAAATTTTTTAAAATTATTTATATGTATTTTATTATTTCGATTCATTACTGTTAGAATTTATTCAATAATAAAAGGCAAAACTATAAAAAATATACTTAATTGAATTTTAAAAATTTGATTTTTTTGAGATCTAAATACTTTTTTTTAATAATGCTGAATATTTCAAGAATTGAGAAACATATATTATACTGAAAATACTTTTAAACCTAATGATTTTACACACATCTGATTTCAATAAAATTGTGGAAATCTAAGATGTGGTCAATAAAAAAACTACCTAAATAAAAGCTTTTAAAAATTTCATTTTATAATGTTAACAGATTAATTTTTAAACTGTAAATAGGAATATAAATCAGGAGAAAATATTAAATTAGCAAATAAATATCAAAAAGATTCCCTCTTTTCTCTTCTATTTTTAAAAATTGTGATAGATTTAACCTGAATAAAATTTCAAGTAATCCAATATATACTCTTTTCAACAGAATAGAAATGATTAAGGAGATTCTAGACTTTTTTTTAATTTCATCAATAATAATAATTTTAAATTCCTTCAATAAAACTGCACGTATAAAAACAACTTATTTTTATTTAAGAAAATTAATATCCAAATAGTTTTGTGATTTTAGTTTGTTATCCTATCACAACATAATGTTGTTTTTGGAATGAGGTTTTTGGCGTTAACAAAAATCCGTAGTCGAAAAAAGGAAATTTTATTATCAGCACGAGCATGTCAAAAAATCAACTTTCAATAACGCCTTGCCATCGCATTTACAAAAGCTCTGACTTTTAAAAAAAGTTAATGTTTACAGCAAATAAAACCTAGAAAAATGTCATTTTGAGCTCGTGATTATATGAAATGAAATAAATAGGAAGTGCGATATTTTTTTAACAATAAAGGCGAGACCAAGCATAGCAAAGGATCACATGCATAGCAAAGGATTTTAAATGGAAGAAGTGACAGTTATATTTTATTGGTAGATTTAAAACGGTGTAACTTGAAGAATTTTATCAAAGGCAAAACATGAAATGGAAACTGAATTTGGAGATAAAATAAGAAATGATCTAAGTAATAAAAATTGAAATTAAAAGACTTTTTGAATATCAACTGAAAAGTTTTAGTTTAATTATCATTTAAAGTGAAATTCTTTAGCTGAAATTGAAAGTTGAATTATTACCTTACACCCTATGAATAGAATATGTCAGTGTGACGATAGAAAACTGCTCTATTCTGTGCATGTTAATAACTACACAAAACAGCAAGTAAGACAAAGACTTTTGTAGTTTTTATTCTTTTATTTTTAAAAATCATTAATTTAAAAATTAAATATAAATTTCAGTTATGATCAAGTTATTGTGTTTAAGTTAACATTCATTTTTTAATCAAGTGAAAACAAAATGCTTTTGCACAAAATCCAACATTCAAATTAAATTTCAGTTGTTCTCTTGTTTGCTTTGTAACAGAAGGAGGAGTGCAATAGCTTCAGAGAATAGAAGGGACAATAGAAGGAATGGCGACTCCATATTTTAAAAATAATTACATAAACCCTCTAACAGGTAGAAAAAGTGGTAGAACCAAAATGAAATGAATGGAGCCAGCATTCAGACTTTTTGGATATCCAGGAAAGAAATTGGTGCAGAAGTATCAAAAATAGAAGGTGATGGAACAGAATTCAGAGAAAAGCTTTGTTTCCAATCTCGGTTGTATAGTTAATATGATGATGGCGAATATTAAATGAAATTAAATAATTAAGACAGATTATTCAATAAAATTAATAGCACTGCACCTCAATAATTTTACTATAAATATCTTAATGCAGTTATGGCAATAACTAAAGAAATAGAAACGTAATATAAATTTAAAGAATGGAAGAATTTAATTTAGAATGAATGCGAGTTGAACTTTGTTTTTATAGAACAAACATTTCTTTACGGATTACGTTAAAAGCAACAATTTTCCAAAAGAAGCATAAAAGCATAAGCAAAAAAATTCCTTGAATAATATTAACTTAATAATTACTTTTAATATTGCTTAGTTAATTATAATATAAATATTAAATTAGTACATACTGGATAAAAGAAAATGAACCTTCTATAATAGTTAGAATGAAAATCTTAGATAACAGAATAACTTTAAGTAAATTAAGACTTTCCTTTATTTGTTTTTAAAAAAAGCAATTGATGCTTCATAAATGTTTTTGAATTAATTCCTTTCCTCGTGCAAAAAGAGAAAAAATGTTTTTCTGACAAGTTTTATTTACTTTTTTTTCTGTTTCGACCTTTTGTAAATTGAATTATGTAATGAACTTTTTTACACACTTTTTTCGTATGAATTTTCGACAAAGAATATATCAATATCTCTCGATCTTAATAATCAATTAATTAATCATTTTAATTACTCGTAATTAGAGGGTTCAATTCTAATAACAAATATGGACCTCAGGGAGTGATCTCATTAATTCGTTCTTCCCCAACAAAAGTCTATCTTACTCAGTTTAAATTTGCGGTCTAGGTTAAGATCGCAAATTCGTTGCATAGCGCTTTTGAATGATAAGTAGCAAAATATAGCTGCTTGTGATTAATCTAAAATTCTTACTGAGTCAATTGCTTGTGTTTTGGATGGCATTTCCCCCATCAACTGACGTTAAAATAAACTACAAAAAATAATTATAATCGCAAGATAATACACAGAATATCATTTATTTAAATCATTTTGTTAACGAGTTATTGCATACACACGTATGCGAAAGTTTAGAACGACAAACAATAAACCGCTTAACGAATCTGATTGAAAATTTGATATATATTTATATTTTAGATGCTAAATCTGTGTATGAATATTTATTGACCAGACATGAGTTACCGAGTTTATTTATAGTTGGGTAGCCAGGTAAACAAATTTACATTGAATGGATTTTGCTCAAAATTTGATTAAAATCTTGAAATCTGCGAATTCATTTACCAATTTTTTGCTGTCACGCTCAAAGCGTTTTTGCTTTATCGTACTTACGAATTGATTTATAGACTAACAGACAACATAGTGCTCTAAATATGATTTTCGTACACATGAAGGTGTCAAAGTAGGATTTCGTCAAAATCTCAAATTACAATTCCTCCTTAATATTTTGTATATAAGAAGGTAACTTATTTCAATAACTTATTTATAAGATATTGAAACTCTATAATATCGAATTAAAAATTGAATATAAAAAAGTAAAACTTAATGCACATGCTAATTTTTAAAAAGTAATCTATTTATCTATATTTTCTGACCATCTATAATACTTATGTAGATGTAGATTCAGACATAATTTGTAGATAGTTCTGTTAAAAATATATTGCATATTCTGGGTTGTTTACATTTTTTCTTTCTAAGAAACTCAGACAATATATTTTATTTTTTCTTCAAGAATTGATAATAAGCGAAATGAGTTTAAATCAAGTAGTTTTGCTTATAAATTCAAAACTGGATAAAGTGCAATTAGGGCTATAGAAATCATCATCGAATTATTCATAAGATCCAGTCATATTAAATGAAATTGAAATGTAAAGAGTTTTTGTGTCCGGAGTGAGGTCTCCTGACGACAAGAGTGTCATTTTAAGATCCAGTTCTTTATACCAAGAACGTTTTAGGAAAAAGGGTTTTATCCAATTCTAAGATTTAATTATATTTTTAGGATGCCATTCGTTATGTCAAGTGCGTTTCTGGGAACAAGGATTAAACTGAATTAGAATTTTTTAAACATCTTAAATTTATATATTTTAAAATTATTTTTAGAAATTGATAGTCTAGTTTTTAGTAATTGAAACAAAAATAAATTATAGAATTTCATTCAGATTGTAAAAATTTTAATTTTATTTTATTAATGAATTTATTTATATTTTCATATTTCTAGCAGAAATGCGTAACTATATGACAAGAAGAAAAATGAAGTTTGACCATGCAATAATCTCGGAAGAATCACAACGCGAGCGGTAAGAGAAAGAGTTATAATTCTATAACACCTTAAATTATCTTGGAAAATTTATCATTTTACCTAATTTTTCTCAAAAAATTAATTACAATTTCAAAAAAATCTGCTTCTAGAATCAAATCTACAATCTTCAAAATTGTTCAAAAATCCTTCAAAAATGCATTTCCCACGAAAGAAATCAAACCTAAGAACCCAGGGAAACGCCGCAAATTTCTGACTCTGTGGTGATTGTTTATATGCTTATACATGCCATATAAATGTGTTTGTTGTGTTGTGACTAATGTCACTTTCCGTAGACAAGCCTCCGCTGATACGAACAGCAGATTTTAAGCCTAAAAATACGTCCTTTTGTTTTACAACTAGCCCCATCTAGGGCCAAGAGTACGACTTAGCTACACACTCGTCACAGCCCTTTTCAGGGGGCGGACAATAAATTCCTTCATACATCTCATATCGTAATTTAGACCTGGATCAGAGATAGACCACCTCTGACCCAGTACCCCCAGTGATATTACTCTCTATATGGTGGACTTAGAGACCCCGTACAGATTTAACGAGCGCCAATCGTCATACACTCGGGGAATATTTTGACCGGTCAGTTTCAAACTCGTTATCTAAGGAATACGAGTCAAACGCTCTACCAACCCGGCCTTCCCGGCCACCCATATAGATGTTTTCAAAGTAATTATCAGTTTTTTTTCTTTTCATTTAGTAATATCATGTCCCTATAAGTTCAACCCATAGTCACCATTTGTTTAAATATTCTTGTTCCTTCCATCCAGTAATTATTTCACCAAAAATTGAATAGTCTTGAAGGGTTTCCCCCCCCCCCCATGGAACCTTCCCTGGAGATACCTGGATGGTTTGTCGTCTCTTTCTTTATTTCTCTTGACACTTTTTTTCTTTTTTCTCTTTTCTTCCTTCCATTTTGTGCTTATCCAACTGGTTTGATTACTTAGTGTTATATATACCGGGGGCACAGGATGGTGTTTTATACAATATATCTTTGTAATAAATTTACCAGTTATAAGATAAAATGTTGGTTGCATATACCATCAACACTTTTGCAAGTATGCATGCATATACAAACAGACAGACATTTATCACCCTTTATTAGTAATAAAGATTTATTAAGGACCATGGAAGTGCTACATTGTTTTATTATTTATAAGGCGAAGTGCTTAAGAAAGAAAGAAGAATTTTAACTAGCCCTTTTTAGGATCAATTCTGATGGATTTAACTACTTTAAAACCAGAAATGAATCGCATTTCCAACCTGATATTTAAAAATTGTAGAAAATATAGAAAATAGGAATTGGCAACAGAAGTTTGAAATTTTTTCACAGTGCAGTGACAACGCGTTTTCCGAATGTCGAAGACTTTTATATATTATTTTGCCATATGTATTACTTTAAATAATAAATATGAAATAAAATGCAGCCTCGTAAGCACAAACTTAAATATTAAAATTTAAAAAAAATGTCTATAACTATTGATTTATTCAATAAAAGTGATAAAATATCTTTACAGAGAAACTATGGTTAGTTAAGAAAAAAAAAGTTATTTTAAATTAATTTTTTTAAAAAAAATAAAAGCATTCAAACTACAGCAATCTTGTTTTGCCAATCTACAGTAAAAAATTCTACTTTATTTTGTTTGGGACAATAACTAGATCTTTCTGTCTTCAAATCGTAGAACTCTATCATTATTTATTATTCATTCTGAATAGTCATTTTTTATATTTTCATTGAAGACAAAGAAAGTAATGAAAACAATTTTTTCCGGTATATACCGAAACAATTCTTTTCAAGAAGGACATTATTCTTCCGTTTGGCAACTTATCAAATTTTGAGCAACAGGACACGTGCCTGTAGCAAGAAACTGTTTTAGCTTTTCTTCGCTAAAAAATGTTTTCTATAGAAAATATGTTCATTTATTTTTTAGCAGAAATATTTATACACAACAAAATAAGCCGAAGTATCGCTTCTTTTATTAAGAGATTTGGTAGCGATACTTCAGAGTAATGTACTTCTGATTTATTTAATAAAATATTCATGCTTACAACACTTTCTCTAACATTTTCCGTTTTCTTTCTTTAAAAAAAAGATCTATCATTATTTCTTTTTTATTTTCTAAATCTTCCAATACGTAGAAAAACTCAACAATTGTTTAACAAAGACGTATTCGAATAAGCATCTTTGAAGTTCTCTTTCAAAGAATATCTATATAAAGAGTATTATCTCTTTATAAATAAGCTTACAAGACCTTCATATGAGTAGTTACTCGATTGTGTCTCCAGTAATAATTTTTTTATCAATAACCAACGCTATTTTCAAAATAGCGACACCTCTAATTTTCAGTAGATTAATGTTTGGAAAAATTCGGATTACTGTTTTTCACATTTTTTTTTCATTTAAGATTTATTTTTACAAAACCTTCAAAAGTTGAAAATAATATTGTAATTTCCTTTAATCGATTGTTTTAAGCTATACTTTATCGTCAAAAAGATATTTTATGATTATTTTTCTGTTGATTGAAAATCTTACAAAACTGGTAATTTATTTTAAATAATGTGTTTTTATAATTCCTAATTTTTTTTTCTTTTAAAATAATTATAAACCTTGTGGAGACGATGATTTTGATTAAATAAATAGTTCAACTGCTGTAACAATGATTTATTAGAATTACACATTACACACTCCAAAGTTAAAAAACTAATTTTGAAATACATACATATATTACATATGCAAAATAAAAAAAGGAATAAACGTTAGAAAGCAATTGATTCGTTGTTCATTTTGTCTTGAATAAAGTGAGAAAATCTTAGAGATCACTGCAACAGTTGTTTGGGGATACTTGATTGATGGTAATATCATTAAGAATGCTATTAATTTACCTTTAAGTTCCAGTATGTGACTATCTTATGTTGATGCGGGTTGAGTTGTCAAAATGCCGATCATACGACTGTTTTATCATTTCTACAAATACTTAATTTAGTTTGTTTTAAAAAAACAATAACACTTAAATTGAGGATGATGTATTTAGTTCTTAGAAATTAAAATTAACGATGAGGCATAAAGATCATCAATTTAAAACAATTTTAAGTGCATTTTAAAGAATAAATTGTTTCCTTTTGAAGCGGTCAATCAGGAATTTTTTTGAAGCAACCGATAATAAGAACTTTATTTATTTTGTCTATTCTTTTAAACGCTTTTGTTCCTTTTTGTAATAAAAGTTTTTGTGTGAAAACTCTTTTATAATTTCAATTACATATTTTTTTATTCAGATCATTTCTTGAAGACTATATGAAATAAATTCCATCTGTATCTCTAACCTGCTATTCTAATTATAAAATTTATTAATTAATCTAAAACATATAACCATTACTAGTTTACTTAGATTCCTTATATACAAGTAGAAAATATGATCGTTAAAAATTGGAATTCAAAAAATTTGACGTTTTTTCATATTTTAGACCTTTTGAGTCTGTAAAACATGTTTATGGATTTTTCAGTCTTTAAAAAAGGGAATAAATAATTCAAATGTATTTGACATCTACCGAAGAAATTTTATGTAAGATTTAACCTGAATTTGTAAATTTCTATCCAATTTTGAATGAAATATATTGAGCTGAAGTCGTTGTGTCCGTTTGTCTGAGTATAAAAATAATAAGAGAAAATGCAGCAGAGACGATTCTCCTTTGATTTGCGAAAATTTAGCATTTAAATTAATCTTTTATTGAATTACTTAAAATTACAAATCTTATATAACAACATCAGCCGCAGAAACTAAATAATTTCAATCTCTGTTATACAGAAAAATCTTTGTAATAATTAAAAATACAGTTTAAATAATTAGACAGATGGTAGCTTTCCATAGCTCTTGAAATCCAAACAAAAGACTCCTTAATTATGGAATATAATATATAATCATAAAAAATATTGGAATCTTCAGAATCATTTTAAATTATGATTTCATATTTTTGATTATTGATATTAGATTTGATAACTTTCTATCTTTGTTTTATTAGTTTTTTCCCATAGTATATTGGTTCTACTTCTTCGATAAATAGAAGCTTAATTTTTACACAAATCAACCCTCTAAAGTAAAAAAAAACAATGTTTAAGTAAAAGAAAGTAGAACATTAATCCAGAAACACATACAATTCTAAATAAAAGGCTATCTTTTTTTTAAAAAATATACCGTATGCACTTATAATAGCAGATGTAAATTAAATGTTGGTACAAATTTATAACCAAAATAACATCCCCATTTTACGTACAATGGAACATAGTATTTATGTAATTCCTCAATTAAATAAAACTGGTATACAATTTTTAGATAAAATTTAATTTCAATTTTGGATCCGATATTTAAAAGGGAAAGGATTTGAAATGTACAATCAGTTTTGCGGTTGTTCTCGTGTTCCTTTTTATAAACGAAGCTTCTGCTTTATAAAGGGATGCAGTAGCTTCTGAGTGTATGGACCCTTGTGCATCCAATGGCAGAAGTTGGAATTCTAGCTCACACGTCACAAACCCTTTTTAAGGGGCGAACTTCATTCATGAATTTATTCCCTAGTCCACAAATCGTAATTTAGATCTGGAACAGAGGGCGATCTCCACTGTCCCAGTATCCTCAGTGGTATTAATATCGACCTGAAGGACTTAGTCACCATGTATGCCAGCCATTACACACTCGAAGAAGAATCGACTGGTGAGTTCGAACTCGCAACCCAATTGATGGTAATCCAAAACCCTACCGAAGAAGCTCTTCCGGTCATAATCAGTTTTCTCCAGTATATTAAAAAAGCTCAGATGTGGATTATTTCATTACTATTCAATGTAACAGTAGAGAGAAATCCTGAAACTTGTAGATTGCAATAATATTGAGGATTTGCTATTTTACTTCCTATACAGTCTAACATCTTATATGCGCTTAAGAGCATATATAAAGTGAATAAGAGCATATTTAAAATACAAAAGGGAAAATATATAAAGGTTCCAACTGTTCTAAGAAAAGGAGAAAGTCTAGAGGATATCATTTCTTTAGCTAATTAAATTCTATATTATATATATACGTTGTATAATGTAAGCTCAGATATTAACATAATCTAAATATCTTCCAACTATTAATTTCCTTCTAATTATGCTTTTAATATTTTATATTTTCAAGGAAAATTGATCCAAAATTCATCTGTGCTTTATGCGTTGAAAAAAAACAACAGACTCAATATCAGATTGAAGATGCTTTGTTTCAAAAGAAGATATTATATCATAATACAAAATTAGAGACCGTTTGTACGCAAAGCAATCTTTTTAATAAACAGTTGAGAATGCAAGCAGTACATCATTAATAATCAATCATAACACTAAAAACTCTCAGACAAAACACATTCAACTACTCGATTGAGTTCAACTCAACTATCATTTTTCTTCTACTAATTGTCATTAAATACATTTTTCAGGTTTTTACAGTTGTTCTGACAAGGAAAAGAAACTTCTAGAGCAATTTCAGGAAAATATTTATAATGGACGATTTCCAACTATTTGGTGTCGTTCCTTTTACATCATCAAATACGTCACAAAATCCGGAGTTGGTGATCACTGATCCAGCATCTATGCATCACATCTTAGTCTATCCGTGAAATTACCTTCTTTACGAGGTGACTCATTTTGTAGAGAAGCAAGAATACTTATTCGTCATAATACTCTCCCCTATATGTACTAACAAAAGTCGCCGAAGACAGAAGATATCCATGAAAATATTATGAAATATTTTCAATTCATACAGAACTCCGATTTTTCTTAAATATATTTTATACTTTTCAAATTTTATTTTTCTGTTTCATTCTTCAGACTAATAAATATTAGTTAGTCATTTATTTTTAATTTGACGTCCAATTTTTTGTGAAATCCCAAAACTATTTGAGTAAATTCGAGTTAAAAATAAATGCATTATTCTTCAAAAAAAAATATCAAGCGATTAATATATAGATTATTTGATATTATAACTGCTAATTGAGACATTATGTTATTTTGCAGTTGTGCATAATCTGACGACCTGAACTGATTTTGCTGAACTAATTATGAATTTAAAGCAAGCATAGAAAGTTCAATCAAAATTATACATTACAATTGTTCATAATCTGACGACCTGAAATATTTTACTGAACAAATTATGAATTTAAAGCAAGCATAGAAAATTCATTCAAAATTATACACAACCCATATTTTCAGCAATAAAGATACACAACAAAATCGTTTAATAAAGAAATAGAGTAAACATTCTACACATTCACTTAAGTTCAAAAGCTATTCAATATATTTTTCCAGTAAATTGGCGATATCTTAGTTCTATCTTATTATTCAAAGAATTTCGATAGAAAAATACCAGATAATAGAATGTTTAGGAACAATGAGAAGAAAATTGGAAGATTTTAGCATATATCTTGCTATTTTATCTGAATTCAAAAAGATATCTTATGAACGTTTTCCAGAAAAGTAAATTAACAATTTCAGTATGAAAACAGCAGATGTTATAGAAGTCTTTAAAGAACATTCATTAATATTTATTTTTTCAATGCCGCGATTAAGTTTTTATTTCTTTAAAACTTTTATTATAGGAATTGAAAAAATCATTCTTCGGTTATCACATTACAAAAGATGTGAGTATTAAAATTCTTAAAAACATAATTAGAATTAGATTTAAGAATATCATTTGCTTATCATTCCGTAAAGAACTGTTTAAATAGAGTAGTTTATACTGATAATTCCACAAAGCTTTCAAATACTAGAAAAATGCAAAAGTATTCAAAAGCAATTCCTAATTTTTATTATATATTAAAAGAATGATATTTCCGTTATCTGTATTTAATAGAATCCGGCTTTTAAAGTGAGAAACTTCTTTGGCGCTATTATTGGCTTAGAAAAGAGAGAATATTAGTGGAATCAATTACAGCATCTCTATCTTGATATTTCATATCCTTAGAAATCAAGGATTTTATATTAAATCTTTGTGCTAAAGATTGGATAACTGGCTAGGCACAAGTGATGGGTAAAACTCAAATATTGTAAATATAAGATCATCAAGATGATTATATGTAAACAAGGAAACTTTTATGCTCATTATTTTATGTCATTAAAGCAGGATTTTAAAATGGAAAACATTAGTCTGTTATAAATATTCTTTGTATTAAATTACATATTATATATATATATATATAAACAAAACGTTTAAAAAGATTAAAGTAATTTCTTATTTCTTTGAAATTAAAATACAAAAATAATGCTGCTGCGATATTAGATGGATGCTTATGATGAAGAATAAAGGAATGTTTTAAATGCTGATGTTAAAATTTCAGGTGCTTATGAAAAAGAATTAGAGGAATAAACAGATAATTCGATCGGAAAGATCATTTTATAAAATAATTTAAGTGAATAAATAGAATCAAACAAGATGTTATTTCTTACTTTTTATCGATAAGCGAATCTCCATTTTGTAAAGAATTCGCTATTAATGCTACCGTTGATTCGATAATAGAGAAAATTATGATATACATAATTCTGTAGTAATTTCATTTCAAGTAAAAGAAAAAGTTTACAAATATAAATTTAAATATTGCTAATATGAATAAGCAATACCTAAATAGAAAAGCATAACCTAAAGAAAAAATGCATGAGATATATATGCTGCTCAAATGAATTTTAAAAAAAATTCATATTAGAATATTCTATAGTGTATATGGAAGAGATTAGGAGATAAATTTTGAAAAAAAAATACCGATGTAATGAAAAGTATGAAGGTAAGAAAAATTCAATGCTAATATTATGTATTAAATGAATGTTCTTATGAGATTAATATCGAATGACATGCATTTCTTAAGTGCCTTTATTATCGTTTGAAAATAAACTGACTTTTGTATAACATTTACTATGCATTCGTTATATATAACACCAATGGTTAAATATGAATAGTGTAGTTAGTTGATTGAGTGATTTGGATTTAATGGTGCAAGAACCATTTTGATCAAGCTGCGCCAAACACATAATAATTGAGGAAATATCGATAAAATTTTAAAAATTGGTGTATTATATATATATATATATATATATAATTCGTAAATAAATAAATTAGTATGCTAACAAAAATTGGACGACATGATAAATTTCAATATAATACAAAGAGAGAAAAATACCTTCAACCTCATTGTAAATTGAATTATTTTGAAAAATTGCCTTCATCAATATTGAAACATTTTTAGCCACTGCAATTTATCAGAATTCAAACATCTCCAATTTTTCAGTGGCAATTCATATATCTCTATTTTTTGTCATTTGAAATTTTCATAAATTGCGCCTAATAATATTGATTCTGCACCAGGCTTCAAACGTACCATTGCTGTGTACTTCCTAACTTTCTAAAACTTATTTCCTGGCAAATAGTAAAAGTATTTTCTGGAAAGAATTTTTTAAAAAATTTTGATAAAGCAGTCTGTTGCATTTTAAATAAGGCTGTGTGAATGATGAGCTCATAAATAACACTTAAAAATGTCTGGAAGAACTGAAGGGCAAAGTAATTTTCATATCTTTTAATGTATTAGAATTTTTCATGTTCAAAAGAACATTGAGCAAATTTTAATAGTCGCTTCGTTTAACTAGAAGTTGAATAGTAAATTTCTTTGTTTCAGAAGATGTGACTCAAATGAAGTAAGAAACTTAATAAAATGTGAAAGCATGAAGAAATTTCTATGAAACAAGAAATAAAAGAGTCTGGCATGAAATTGTAAGAAACTAAATATTGAATAAAAATTGGAAATTGAAGAACAGAAATTTTTGTAAAATATTACAATTTCATTATAACATCTCTTTGCAAGCAATGTCCATGCTTTTTGTAATGAATTAATTTAAGTGTTTGATATTAATATTTTTTGCAAAATTTCTTCATCGAACAATAAATAATTATTTAAAACATAAAAAACTGAAATTGATTTTTATACATAAATAATGAAACATTTATGAATAATCTTTAATAATACTATTTTAAATCATGGTAGAATTAGAAACTATTTAAAGTTTGATTACTTAATAGAGGTTTGTTAAAATCTTATTCATGATAAAAATATTGTTAAGTTTTATGTGCCTACCTCCATAGCTGAATGAAACAGCCATAGTCTATGTACTTTGTCTCATAAACGATACGAAAGAAAAAAATGCAGATGAATAATTTTAGCCTTTTGGTCAAAGTAACTCTCCTTTTTAGAAAATTTTTAGCCTTTGGGTAGTACTATGGAATATTTCATAAAAAATATCCACAATTTAAAGTTAATTTATACATATTATTAAAAATAGGAAGCTATAATTCTCGCAATTTAACCCTTAAGGGTAGTGGGAAATATGCTTCATACCAAATTATTTAGTTTTTGCATGAGATTATTCTGACAAATTTTACCATTAGACAAGAACTTAGATGTTTCAATTCATTATCTCACATACACTAGTGTATTTTGATTTGTTACGCAATTACTAATTAACCATATGAATTAAAATAAATTTATTTTGTAAGAAAAATGAATTATTTCGCTTAAGCCAATCTTAAAACCATTTTAATTCCCCATGACTACAAAAAATAGCCTTTCAAAAGGCTAGGGATTTTTTTCCACAAAATGTTCCTCGAATGTATGATCCTTAATCCCCAAATGTAAATTGTCTAAAGGAGCACCCCCCTTTTTTTAAACTACTTTCTGTAGATGTTTGGAAATTATAGGAATTTTATATTCCCATGTTTAATTAAACAAAACCGTAATTTATATGATCACGTGTTCTTTAGTCTAGAACAATTAAAAATTATTAATTAATTTTATCAGTAAATTGACTATTTTGTAAAACGCAAGTTCCTCTTTCATGATCAAAAGCAGATGATTTTAAAAGAAGAAATATTACGAACAGGGTTTTTAACTTCTTTTTCACAGTTACATTTATGCTCATGTAGTTAAATGATTTTAAAATGTATGAATATAAATGAGTTAAGCACAGCATTTAAAATGGGATAGAAAACACATGAAACGTTTATTTAATACCTAATTTCTTAGTGATTACCTTATATTGGCTTAATTTAAAATACTTAATTCCACGAATTTTAGAGAAAAAAAAGTTCCTTGTCTTAATGATATACTTTTTATAAAATAAAAGCCATAATTTTTATATTTTACGCTTTTAATATAAAGAGAACTTAATAGTTTCTTGTCAAGAATTCTATTCTAACTGGCTTTGCTGAGGAATATTTCAAATGTGACATTCTTCCCGTTTCGCATCATCTGTTTCTTCCTTATGAATGGATTTTTTTGAAACAATGACATTTTTCTGTTGTGTCGAAAACATCTGGGAGTTTTCCCAAAAGTTTTTTTTCAGGCAGATTTGAAACATTTTGTCGTTTCTGTTTAAAATGTAATATTGAAAAAATTCTCAAATATGAGAAACAAGTCATTCAATCACAGCAACAGTTTTCTATGAGTTTGCTTATTTAGTGTTAAAAGGAAATTTCTTCAATGAAATAAGAAACTTCAAATAGACCATTCATAAATTGAAACAAATGAAACTATATAATGTAATACAATTGAAAAGCTTTGAAACATATCATATAGGAATGCTTTTATAATTAAGAAAAAGAGTAATATTGAAAAAGAATAATATTCTTTAGAAATAAATAGAAAGTTTCAAAGAATTTTGTAAGAATATATAGAAAATATTTTACAACTTGATATGCAATTTTTAATTCACCACAAAAGGAGAAAATATCTCCTTTTTGATGTTTTTCGAAGGGTAAAAATAGTCAATATAAATGCAAAATTTTGAATATAAAAAAATCCTCGAACTGTTACTTCAGAAAAAAAATAAATGTAGAAAAAAGTCTTTGTAAAGTTCTTTCACTTGAGGAATAAATGAGTTTTTAAATAGAAATGAATTTTTTCATTCATGTTCTATTAATATTTAATTACTTTTTGAATCCGACATATTTTTTTGTAATTTTTCTCATATTCCAATATAAAAAATAAAATATTAGTAATTGTCAAATAATATGAAAAAAAATGATTTTAGTGAATCTCTATGTTCTAGTCTCCCTGAGAAAGGAAAACATATTGAAATTGTGTTTATTTGCCTGCCTGTAAGACTGAACAAAATAATTGAAAATCTTTCTGAACCAAAGAGATAAAATTTGGTAAATACACTTAACATTTATAAATTTCCACACAATTTCAACAAATTCTATTCAAATAAATTAAATTCATCTGTCCGAAAAAAATGGATACTATAACTATGAAACGAAAAAGATAAATAAAATTTGGTTCACAGGTTTAAAATTTGAAAGATGTACTCGCAAAAATTTTTGAATGAAATCTGTAAATATTGATCACCTGCAGACTAAGATTTTAACATGCATTTAAACAAAATATCTCTAATATCTAAATATCTAGTAAAAATCAATGGGTAAATAAACCAAATTCGGTATGCAAATTTGCTTTACCACAATTATTGCTCTAACAACAAATTTTGGTTTTAGACAGTTGAAAAAAAGACGCATAATTCACAAATTTGATTTTTTGGTATTATGCTTTAACCGTATGTCAGATATTAAAGTCCGAAAATCTCAAACGATTTGCAAAAATTACGTAAAATGCTATTTCACGGCAAAAATCACCATTTCTCGTGAGTAATAGGTTGCTACTATTAATACCATGCATGGTCTGTATTGATAAATATGAAAGAATAAATTTCCCTGCTAAGATATATTTATTAAAAGCTCTTTATTTCATATCATAATCGCTTTCTATAATGATATGAGAAAATAAATCCCTGTAATTGAACATCAAATCTAAGTTATATTGCTAATACAAGATTAAGTAATATACTAATACATGATTATTAATAAGGATACACCTAATCAATCTTTATTATTTATTATTAATTAAATTATTTAAACTATTTTTTTATTAAAATGAGAATTAAAATTGTGTATAATGGGTAATATTTTGTAACATTACAATAATATATAGTTTAGTGAGAACACTATGTTAGTAATTCTAGGAAAGTATGGTAATTTTTTGAAGTAATAATGCTAACTAAATCTAAAAACATGTAAAAAGCTAATAATTTACAAATTTTTAATAAACTAACCAATATTTTATAAATTTGTTAGGGTCTCTTATAAAATCTCATTAAAATTTCAGCATCTTCAAAGAACTGCAGTATAATTTTCTGCCTATTAATTTAATACCAAATTTAACTAAAATATTTGTCAGGAAAATGTTTGTGTAACAATATTTATAAAGCTGAAATTACTTATGTTTCATCATAAGCAAAAAAATGATAAAAATAAATCATTAACACTATTAGCTCTGACCGCCTGATATTGTTCCGTTCGACAGAGGCCTGACTCAGGCGCTTTGGAACGGTTAAATGAATTAAAGGGGTGAATATATTTCTCAACAAGTAGTCACTTAAACTCATTTAACCTCTCCAAAGTACCTGAGTCAGGGCCCTATCAAAAGGGGGGCTATCGGGGGGTCAGGGCTCATAGGGTTAATTCATTATCAGCCTAATGGCCATAACACTTTTTGACACTGACTTAAAATTGCTGCATTTTTAAATTTATAGGTTAAAGTTTAATTTATATATAAATTTGAATTAAAATTACTGTATATTTATAAATACTCTTTCTTTTTTTACTTCAACAGCCCTGAAGAGTAAATTTGTGTTATACCCAAATATTCGAGATAAAATAAGAGGATTAAAAAAGTATTTCAATAAAATAATCATTGACATACGATTTAAAAAATAAAAATGTTTTAAATTACTCGCACTTAAATCATACAATGGGAAATCTTCCAAAAATCAGAATGTCATTACCGCTTTTTGAAAGTATTTATCAGTGTTAACACTATTAGCTATATCTATATAGTAAATGTCATTAGATTTGTTTCCACATCAAATTTTTTTTATAAATGTTGCTTTTGATATGCCTCGTAAAAAGAGTTTGATATATGAGACAGTTTTGTCATCTACATAACTTCTTAGAACATTTTATTTATCCCTTTGAATCTTACTACTGCATTCTTTAATAAAATATCTGCTTCACTGGTGAGATTAATAGTTAGCGTCAAGGTTAAGAATGATTAATAGTTAGAATAAACGTTAAACCATAAAGCCCTAGCATTGAAAGCATCCCATCTAATGGGGAAAAATTCTTTCTCAGTTCTTTCTGAACTTAAACTGCTAGTGAGGTAATTATTCACAAAACAGCATTACTTAAATAGCATTTGATATAATGCCATTAATCAAAAGAAGTTCATTGTACGCTAGTTGGAAGTTGAGAAAAAAAATCTCACATCGTTTAAAAAAATATTTTCAGGGATTTAGATTTCTTTTCGTTTCTATTAAATGATAGAAGTGTTTGGTAGAT
>JAOUZG010010587.1:13402-45907 GCA_026289955.1 Argiope argentata | reverse complement strand
TGTGTGTGTGTGTGTGTGTGTGTGTGTGTGTGTGTGTGTGTGTGTGTTGGCGCTGTACAGGCCAGACCGTTCGACCTACAGCTGCCAAATTTGGAACATGTATACCTTGGGTGCCGGGAATATGCACCTCGGAACCCTTTTTTGAATTTTTAATTAAAACTTTAATTAGTTAAAAAATAAGCCAGATTTTAATATTTTTTTGCTATAACTTCTGAAAATATTACAGCACAAAATTGATTTTTGCATCTCGTTAAAGCTCAAAAAATTTGCCTTTCAATGATACTAATGTTTTGGTCTATACATTAAAACTCTATTTTTAATGAATTTTTAACCATTTAATTTAATTGCAGTTTTTTTTTCAACAATTTATTTCGCAAATAAATAAATAAATGAATAAAATTTTATCTTATCGAGGATCTCAAAAAAAAAAAATCAGCTTTTAATAGAATGTTGCCATCACATTTTCAGGAGTTCTGATTTTAAAAAAAAGTTAATTACTACCAAAAATAAAACAGAAAAAATTTTCATCACGTGATTATATTAAATGAAACAAATAGGAAATGTGATATTTTTTAAACAATAAATGCAATAGAAAATTTTTCTTCATCGTTTGCAATATCAAAATTATTAACTCCATCAAAGAATTAAAGTAAATAAAAATACAAAGTAAAAATATATTACAAAAGTGCGACAGTTAAAGCTGAAAAAGAATTTTTAGAAAAGCACCAAACGATAATCTTCTGAGAGCTAGATTAATTATTGAAAAACAAGAAATCTTAAACGAGTTTGAAAATGACGTCATTTCAAAGAAACGACGAACAAAAAGCAATTGATAATCGGTAGAAGTAAAATATTTTTGCATCATGTTTTTTTTTTTTTAATTTTTAAAACAATAAGACATGTTTAGAATTGTTACTTTTACTTAGGTGAAGAAGATATTTTGTGTAAATCAAAGAATTCGCCTTCGTGATTATCTCTGCATTTTAATGAATCATGCGAAATAAAAACGCATCTTCTTTCAACTAAGTAACGTCATATAAAAGCTATACTAGTAAAAGTAGGTCAACTATTTGAAAACGCATCTTCTTTCAAACAAGCATACATAATAATTAACAATGTAAAATTTTTAAAAGCATATAAAACTATTTTTACCCGCATATTTCGGAGACATCAAAACTTTCAAACCAAAACAATATCAATTTCTCAAATGAGAAAAAATAAATCAACTATCATTCGAAATTAAACGTATAAAAATGTCATTTTCGCTACGTGTCTGTATAAAATGAAACAATTATGAAACATGATATTTTTGAAAATAAATAGATGGAAACGTTTTCTATGATGTTTTACTATACATATATTACTAATCCAATTAAATAGTTTTATTTAAGGCAAATATGGTTTAACATCTACAAGGCATCTTTTGTAATCGGAACTTAACATCTAATTTCTTAATTTTTTGGGGAGAGACATAAATCTTTTAGCAATTGGTCCAAGTGAAATATATAATTAGTAGATTGAGAGAAAAAATGCTGATGAACAATATTTTTATATACATCTTCTACTCTATGAATCATATTTAACAAAATATTCTTGAGACAATACGTCCTTAAATAAAAAAGTGACATTCCAATCAACTAAATCAATCATCAAAGCTGATCGATCTATGAAAATTTCAATATAACTATTCGATATAAACTGGCAATTTTAGATCCCTTTATCAAGATATCAAAGAAGCCAATCATAGTTATTCTAGAATAATTGGCCTAGATTATGAAAATGATGATTTTTCTAAAGTTTCAATTTTCAGAACTGAATAAATCAGCCAGATTTGATCTCAGAAGATAGAAATGTATATTTATTTATTTAGAAGTTGAAATTTTACAGAATATGAATCTATAAGACAAAAGAAATTTAAACCATAATTTTTTGAAATATATTTATAAACCAAAAAGAATTTTTACTATTGAGAGCATTTATATACCTCTAAAATTAAATAAAAAACTGAAGTTTTCATTTAATCTGTGAAACGGTAGCTGTATCATTCCTTGAGATATTATAAATTATAATATATATATATATATGTGTAATGTTTCAATTTATGTATTGAAGATAAAACTTCAATGTCGGACTATTCTGCTTTCAGTTCTTAGTTTTATTTAAAGACATGCTTAGATTGAGTAAAGAGGTCGTTGTATTAATTGAAGTTTCATAATTTTCAATTTAATTTAAAAGTGAATTTTACGTGCACTGATAGAAAATCAGAGAGAGAGATGTGGACTTCAAAGATAGGACTGCTTAAGGCCTACATGATAGTATAAGTGAATTATATGATTATCGAAATTTGAAGCTTAAAAATATTTTGCTGAAAAACTTATTATGATACCAAGTTATATAAAAAATGATTTAACCCATTAGTCGGCATTAATATTGGCGAACCGACTGGTCGCCAAAGGCGGCTAGTATTAAATAAGATATTTTTTTTAAACAATCAATGCGAGACAAAAAATTTTGGATTGTTTGTCACATTGAAGTAATTAATTCATTGAAACAATAAAATGAATTAAAATGTAATTTAACTTGCACGAGCACATGGTGTTTGGCAATTCAAGAAATTATGATCTAACATGAAAAATGCATAGCAGATTTTATTTTAATCTTTTATTTATTTTTAAGATGAAGTAAATATTTTCATATAGGAACATTTTCAGATATACTGTAATATATATAAAAATTATATAAATGTATTTAAATAATTTTTTGTATATATTATATTTTATAATACGTATGCTATATTTCCGTATTTATTTCGAACATATTAAATATTTTCTAAATTCCATTTTGACTTTAAGTTTGTTGTTGGTTTTAGATATAGAAACCAAGGACATTTTTCTTATCACATGCAACATTTTATGGCTAAGGAATTATAATTACATTTCATTACATGACATATATATATATATGGCTAATAACTTGCTTCTATATGTTATATCACAGTTCGTTTCACTTCTATAGTGAATAAAAGTCTTTCACGCACTACGACTAATTAAATTTTCTTAGATTAGTTGCCCTCTTTCAATATTATTTAATGAAGGAAAAAAGAAGAAAATTGAAGTTGAGGAAGTCCCACATTCTTTGGCTTTCTTTTAATAACTTTCAGGACACAAATAAGTTAGTTACTAGTTTCCACTTCAAAAGAAGTTGACTTACTTGGCGCAAATATGAATCGCCAAATGAGCCATGAGATGTTTACATCTCCAGCTAATTTAATAAAAGGAAATAGCGAAGTTCCATTACCTTATAAATAAGGATATGTTCATATGTCGTAAAAGCTTGCAAATGGATATAGATGCTACTTAAATTACTCCGTTTCTTCGCTTTCCATAACATCAGCAATGTCGAATAAACTTTAAGAGAGCATTCGGCAACGAAAACGCTAGTTGACACTAAACTAGAATGTATTATCTTTTTTGATCTTGTCCTTTTAGATTTGAAAGTGGATAAAATATTTGATTTTAAAAGGAAAACCGAAAATGGAAAATGTATTGCGATGCCATAATCCTCAAATTTGAAATCAAAACTTAATACCCTGAGTAAGAACAAAATTCAATAAAGGTCTAATACAAAGATCTAATCTAATTTATCACATGTTGTTATTATCATGTCAGAACATTAGTTTGGGAATGAGATATCTGGCGTCAACAAAAAGGCGAACCGTAGACGAAAATCAAAACTTTTATTATCTGCACGAGCTTTTAATAACGTGATGTCATTCCAGTTACAAAAAAAAGCTCTGATTAAAAAAATAATTTAATGAATACAGCAAATAAAACCTAGAAAAATGTCATTTTGAGCTCGTTATTGTATGAAATGAAATAAATAGGAAATGGGATATTTTTTAAAACAACAAATGCGAGACAAAGATTTTTTGGATCGTTTGCAATACTAAAGTGACTTATTCAATGAAATAATGAAAATGAATAAAAATATAATTTAACTCGCACGAGGGCGTGGTGCTTGGTAGTTCAAGAAATGATGTTCTGACATGATACATTGAAATATGCATATAAGATTTCATTTTAATCTTTTTTTTCTCTTACATTTTTATCATATTAGAAAACGGTGCTTTGATTCAGGATTTTGGAAGTTTCAAAATGAACAAGAAGAAATTTGACGATTTATCGCTTTTGTAGCATTAAATTCTCGCTTTTGAATTTACCGGAAAATGATAAAGAAGGTTGTCACATTTGGTGACTTAATGGACAGCAGAAAGTTACAATTTTTTGAGAAGGCCCATCATGTAGCCGATTTTTTTGTCTGAACAGCTAGTCAATACTCCCATCATGGATGGTTACTAAAAAATATTACAAGAAACAATTGAAATCCTCTCTATTAAATTTCATTTTATCATATGAGAGCATTATTATTTTAAGGTATTGTTTGTTGTAATTAATTTAATCCATTAAACGATTTAAACAATTTAAAACAACCATTCGACAGAATACACATGGGCCGATATGTCGAGATTCGTATTCAACGCTGACATTCGTGCCAAGTTATAATTTTTTGTTGATGATAAGTAGCCAAATGTGGCAATCATCTTTACCAATTTCTAATAACCCTAAAATCGGAAAATTAATGTCCAAAAGCGATAAATCGCCACTTTTCTGGCTTTAAAAACTTTTCATTTTCTGCCTTTAAAATCTTAGCATCATGTTTTCACAATATAAACACATTTTTAAAAAACGTAACATCATTGCCAGTGACTCAAACTTTTAAATTGCAAATTAACTTTATATTTTTTAATGAATTTTGGTGATAAGTCTCAAAATGGGACAATTCAGTATATTCTAATAATCCAAAAGCGAAAAATTAATATCCCAAAAGCGATAAACCGCCAATTAATTGCCTGCACATTTTGAGCCTTCAAAAACCTCAAACCAAAATAGCATTGTGGTTTCACATAATGAAAAGCGTTAAGAGGTAGCTACAAAAAGTTTTCATTATTACATTTGCTGGCAAATCCCTTCAAATATATCATCTATAGCATTTCTAAACTTATTTCAAGTGTAGTTACAATCTTATGACTTCCTTATGGAATTTGACTTTCTTATCATTCAAAACCATTATCTGCCAACAAATAAGCTTTGTATATTATTTTAAATAATAATAAAAAATATCATTTTATTATATCAATTTCAAATGTATAATGTTTACTTAATTTTAAATAAAACATTTTTTAAATCAATATTTACTTAGATTAACAAAGAAAAAATTTATTTTGGTTACTCTTTTTTATAAAATTACGATTAATATAAATATGTATACAAATGTGAATGAATCACAATATTAAGTGTCAAAATATATAGCACATTTCTTGGCAGTTTTCTATTCTCCTTTTTATACATGGGTTTCGAACTCGCTGCCCAAGGGATGCGAATTTTACTCCATAGCAACCAAACTATCCTTTTGTTGGAAACATGCCACGTGATAAAAAATAGTGATTACATATGATAAATTAAATACCAGAATTCAATTTTTTTCTTAAAATTTTACTGAACAAATATATTTTTACATACATAAAATTCGGCTATACTTTTATCAATTATGTTTATTATTTTATATTATTAAAACATGTAAGGTAAATATTTTCTTCTTTTTAAGATATGTATATTCAGCTTTTGTGTTTTGACCCCCAAAATGCAATATGGTATTGTATCTTAAGAAAAATATAAAAAGTATTAAAAAATATTATTATATGCTTTTTAAATGAAAAAAAATCAAATGTTTACCCTTTTTGCTTAAATGATTGACTTTAAGATAGTTCATTAGTTTAAATTTAGAATTTTTTTTTCAAACTAAAATAAATTATAGTGTAGTATTTTAAAAGATCACAAACCTTTATATCTATATTTAAAATTTTATATTATTTATTATAAAAATTAAAGAAGAAATTTTTACAATAAAAATTCGCCAAAAATTTTGTATTAAATAAGCATAAAACAAAAGAGTTATTCAATATACTTTAATAATACCTTAAAAATTTGTAACATAATTGAAGTTGGTGACTTGTCCTTGGGATAGTGTTTCTTCCCAATATCTGGGCACCCTATGTTTGAGTCCTGGTGTAGTTGTTACTTATGACACATGCCATGGACAAAAACCCCACCGACACAGCTGAAGATTTAAGCCGAAAGGAGCGTCCCTTGTTTTTGAAGTAGCGATAATTAGGGCCAAAAGTACGACTACGCTACACACTCACCACATTTGTTTCTCAGCCCGTTTTTACGGGGGAATAAAGGCACACATCTCACAGATAGCACATAGAAGAACAACCATGCCCAAAACGGGACTCCCAGAACAAGAGGAAGACGCGCTACCTCTGTGCCAGAAAACCGGATAGAGTCCTTGTCCGGGCATGATTGCTCTCTTCCCTTTGATATATCTTAGAGATGTGTAAAAAAGTAAAAGATGATGTGGAAACGAATATATGAGTCATCTTAATGGGAGATAGAAGTCAGACTTCTGCCCTAAGGTGTTCAAGGTTTCTGCTCTCAGGAACTACTACTATCCCAGCTTAAATCGTGGATAGTTCACCACATGGTTTTTATAGTGTCACAAGTAATAATAACATATAATTGAAATTTTTGATATTAAAATAATAAAATATGATTTAAAAGGTTCTGTACTACATATTATTCCTTGCCAGAATGCCACATTTTGCATTAATAGTGTCATATGTATGATGTTGGTATGTATGACTGATTATGGACATGGGCCTTATATTATTGATCATACTCTTAATCATTAGGATGCTTTCCACGTAAAAAATAATACAAACAGAAAAGAAATCAAGAATAACATTTTCCATTGCAATTCTTCACCTTATTCTTATTTTGTAATTAAATTTGATACACAAGATTGAATAAGAAAAAAAATCCATTCTGAGCTACTTCATTAACAAAGCATAGATCATACGGATAAGTTAGATACTCAATCACTAAAACCGCGCCATTAGACTGCGCCAACTCTGCACAGGAGGCGGTGGAAGAAGTAACAAGATAATGAAAATGGCGCCAATCTTGAGTCGGTGAGTCTAAACCCAATGAAGAATGGACCTCCCCCGAAGGCTGTTACCGGGACTAAAGACGAACAATTAGTCAGTCCTTTGTTGGAATTCCCTTCAAGATATCATTAATTTCAACTCCTTGTCAGGCATGTCCTTGGATCTAGTCGCCTCGTGTTATTTGACAAATTTAAAGAAAATGGGGTAAAGAATTGGCAGCTTTATGTCTTCTGAAAGATTGGCGAATTTTTATCCATTATTAGCTTCAAAAGAAGTATTCTTAAGATAATTGTAAATAAGGATCTTGGAATGAATACTTTTTGTCTAGGCTTGTGTAGAAGTTCTGAATTAAAGTTTAGATAAATCTGACATTCATTTATTAATTCTTATTTTCTTGAAAGTAAGACTTAAGTAAGTACATTTTTCTAATTCCTACTAATAGTCCACAGTCTCCCTATATATAGTATTATCTTGTTCAAACTTTCAATCTTTCATAATTTTTTTTTATTCATCCACTCAAATATATTTTTAAAACTTGTTGTAGATGACACTTGATATTTATGCAGGATTTTCAAAAATTAACACATTAATGTGGTTTATATTTTTAATTAAAAAATAACGTAACTTTTTTGCCAAAAAACTTCATCATCTCATCGCCAAATAAGACTTCAGTTGTTTTCCAGGTTAGGTTTAATATATTTTTGATTGATAATTTCAAATGGTTAAGTTCTTTTTCTTAATGTTTGAGGCATTTAAAATTAAACATAATAAAATAATCGATTTTTTCGGATTCATTATAAAGTACTTTTGAATTAAAATGAAGCAGAATGAATATTAAAATAAAATCCGCAATGCGTATTTTAATGTATCATGTCAAACATAGTTTCTTGAACGGCCAAGCACCACGTGCTCGTGCAAGTTAAATTATATTTGTATTCATTTTAATTGTTTCATTGAATTAGTCACTTTAGTATTGCAAACGACCCAAACAAGTTTGTCCCGCATTTATTGATTAAAAAAATATCACATTTCCTATTTATTTCATTTCATATAATCACGTGCTCAAAATGACATTTTTCTAGGTTTTATTTCCAGCAGTAATGAACTTGATTTTTAAAAAATCAGAGTTTTTGTAAATGTCTCAGCAATGCGTTATTAAAAGCTGATTTTTTGAGATGCTCGGTAGACAATATATTTTTTTTTCACCTACGAATTTTTGTTGATGCTAAAAACCTCGTCCCCAAAACGACGTCGTTCTCGTCATCTGGTTCAAAGGTACGAAGTCCATCCTAAAATATCCCTATTGTAGCTTTAAAACGGGAGGCTAATATAATTACACTAAATTAAAAACTAATCTAACTTTTTCAATAGTATATTCTTATACTTTTCGTCTTATAAATTTAGCAGATTTAAATAGAATGTTCCTTTTTTTATTATAGGAAAAAATCGCTCAACAGAAAAATAAAATTGTTTTAAATACTATGAATACACTCGTAACTTATTCTCATATTGAAAAATATTGCTTATTAAAAATATCTGTTTTCCTCCTTTTTGACAATGAGAATCTCAAAAACGGGAAACAATACTATAGATTCCTTATGATTATTCGTTTTCAATGGTGTACTTGTTTACGTTGTTTTTATTCAAGTGTTCCGATTTACAACAGAAGAAGGGGTGCAGAAGCTTCTAAAAGTATGGACCCCCTAAACACTCGAGGACAGAAATCTGATTTCTAGCTCACACACATCACAAAACTTTTTTAAGGGGCAGTCTTCATTCATGCATTTTATTCATTCATCCATGAATTGTAATTTATATCTGTAACATAGAATGATCCCATCTGGCCCAATACCTCTAGTGGTATTACTCTCGAAATAGAAGACTTTGTGAAGACAACAGATTTAACATGTACCATCCACCACTAACGCACACAGAGATTCTTCGGCTGGCGGGTTAGAACTCGCAACCCAAGAGATTCGAAGCGAATCCAATTCCCTACCAACCGGGCTATCCCGCCCCATACTAGCTTATAAATTCCTAATTCAATTAAAAGGTGCTTAAGATAAGGTTATTTCACAAAAAAAAGTTCAGTTTTTTTTTTAATATTATCACAATCCTTGCACTTATAATTAGCAAATTATTTTAATTCATTTTCTGTCCTCTTCTCTTTTTTTGACAGTAAAAGTCATTTTTAAAGGCTATGGTAAAAATTTGATTATAATCCGCGAAAAATTTTACCTCATCCACTTCTTAATTACCCATTTTATTTCGATTGTTCGATCGATCTGAAAAGAGAAGCATCAAGCATCCTGGCATAGAGGTAGCTTGTCTTCCCCGTATTCTGTCATCCTGAGTTCGAGTACCGGTATAAGAATGGTACTTCTTTTTCTGTAAGGCGTATAAATGTGCCCCTCTGTAAAAAGGGGTTGTGCAAGTAAATGTGATTCATGGAGTAGCTAAATCGTATTCTTGGGTTGGCGTTGTTGAAAAAACAAGAGACGCTCACTCGACTTAAATCACTGACTGATTTACCAGTGAACTTGTGATGTGCAATAAATAACAACAACAAAAAGAAACATCAAAGCCTTGTTATTTTTCTAATATTTCTCAGTTTTTATCATCCTAAATAAAAAATAGTTTAAAAGATAATTTTAACTCAAATTAATTAACACAATTTATTAAATCTTAAAATGACATCTACAAAAAAAACCCCTCTTTTAAATCTATTTTTACGTTTAAATCTACTCATTGGATCATGTCTTCTGATCTATTTCTTGATCTCGGATCTCCATTCAACATGGAAATAGGTTGTCAACGCATATCCGACAATTCACTTTTTTCCATTTCTAAAGCTCTATCACTACTCGCCAATTCAATATTGGGTGCTAGGCCTCTGAAATACGGATGGCATTTCCCCAGAGAGAATGTCTAAAAGCAGAACCGAATTTAAGAACTGGTGATCGGTTCTTTGGATTGTATTAAGTGATTTGACGATTTCACGTCACAGATCGAAAAAATCATTTAAATATTCAGAAGTCCATTACTTCACAGAAGATTGGTTCACAGAATACTGAAAAATTGATGAAGTTTTTCGAGAGGATTACTTTAGCGGCAGAAATTCGATTTCTTTTATTTTTTTGCAGATGGTTTTTTCTTTTCCTAGTTCAGTTGAGATGAACGCAGGGAATCTGGGTTTTGCTTGAAGATTCTTGTACCATTTTTGTTGGAAGTTTTATGAAATTATTGAGTAATAGAAACTCTTAATTCAGCGTGACATATGCAATAGAATTTTATTATAAAATTTTATAATCAATTACCACTGTTATCTAGATTTTACCATGATATATTATAACTTTAACTTATCTATAATGTAGTAGTAGTTTTTGTTTCTTTTGAGACTTGCCATGTACAAGTTTGTTCATTCAGTTAGAAATTTAAGCCTAATCAGCGTCTCTAGTCTATAGGCAAGTGCCATAAGTAACAACAACAAACTATTAATAAGTCTCATAACATTTGCTTACTTAGTTTTCCTTGTATATCATTAAAAAGAAGAAATTTAATTATGACAACCCTGTTATTTCAATTTTTCTCTCTTCTAACAACTTTAAATTACTCGAAAACCTGGAAAATGAACTAAAAATTCTTAAATTTACTACACTAATTTTACAATACTAATGATCGGGGGTAGTATTTCATTGAAGCAAAAACGCTCACAACTAACTACTTTGTATAAAGGCAAAGCAATAACTTGAAACCAGTCGGAAATTTTGGTTAGTAAATCACCAAAGTCATAATCCGAAACTTCATTAAAACAGCTAAATTCCTCTGAAAGTAGCAAAAGTGTTTCCCGGGTGAATACAAAGAAAAACTTTTTGCGGAAGTTCTCGACTTCCAAGTTTTCCCTTCTGATTCTGTATGGTTTTAAGGACTCTATTTATTACACCCTACGGGACCGTTATACTTCTTCTTAAGTGTTTGGCATTAATTGTGACTAATGTTCCTGCTGAAAACAGAGCTCTAGTTTTCTAGAGCTAATGAAAGACGGAATTGGAGCTTATGGTAGACGCATCGATCAGTGCTAACTTTATAGCACCAATTAAATATATTCTTTGTCAGAGTAAACATAATTGATAATTAATCAAAAATTACCTCGACACATTTTTAAAAGATTCAACCTTTATTAAAAATTAATTTTTTTTTTAAATCAGAACTTCTGAAAATGTAATGGTAACATTTTATTAAAAGCCAATCTTTTTTGAGATCTTCGAGCAGATATATTTTATTAATATCAAAAATTACCTCGACACATTTAAAAAAGATTGGGCCTTTATTAAAAATTAACTTTTTTTTAAATCAGAATTTCTTAAAATGTAATGGCAACATTTTATTCAAAACTGATTATTTTTAGATCTTCGAGCAGATATAAATATTTTTTTATTTTATGCGAAATAAATTGTTGAAAAAAACGATTAAATTAAATGTTTAAAGATTCATTAAAAATAGAGTTTTAATTTATAGGTCAAAACATTAGTATCATTGAAAAGCTAATTTTTTTAGCTTTAACGTGATGCAAAAATCAATTCTCTGCTGTAATATTTTCGGAAGTTATAGCGAAAAAATTTCAAAATTTGGCTTATTTTTTAATTAATTAAAATTTTAATTAAACATTCAAAAAAGAGCTCCGAGTTGTACATTCCCGGCCCCCAAGGTATACATATACCAAATTTGGTAGCTGTAGGTCGAACGGTCTGGCCTGTACATCGCCAACAGACACACACACATTGTGCTTTATTTTAAGTAAAGATAAAGATGTTAAACTGATATTTAAAGGAGGAGTATCAAATTGTTAGTTTAAAAATATCAGAATTATAAAATAAACTAGTTGCCTTTGGTCGCCAATTTTTGATCTTTCAGGCTATTAAATTAACAATACAGGAGACACTTCCTTATAAAAATATTTTGCCTTGTTAATTCATAAATTAAAAGCATTTAAATTTGATTAAAACAAATTACTAAAAATTACAGAGCTTAAGGCGAAAATTGCAAGGAAATAAAACTTAAAAAGAGTTGAGATCATAAAAATGGAGATTTTTGTAATCTTAATATAGCAATAAATATTAAAATGAATTCTGCTATGTATATTTCAATGTCATGTCAGACCAAAATTACTTCGACACATTTAAAAAAGATTTAGCCTATATTAAAAATAGTAAACTGATATTTAGAGAAGAAGAATAAAAATTAATAGTTTAAAGAAATCATAATTATAAATTAAACTAGCCGCCTTTGGCGACCAGTTTGTTTACCAAGAATATTGCTTTTTAGGCTATTAAATTAATAATACAGGATACATTTCCTTTTAAACACATTTTGCTATATAAATTGATAAATCAAAAGCACTTTAATTTGATTAAAACAAATGACAAGAAATTTAAAAAGCCTAAGTGTAAAATTGCGAGAAAAAGAAATTTAAAAAGAGTTGAGATCATTAAATTTGAAATTTTTGAAATCTTAAGATAACAATAAAGATTAAAATGAAATCTGCTTTGTATATTTCAATGTCATGTCAGACCAGAATTTCTTGAATATCCAAGTGCAAGTTAAATTATATTTTTATTCCTTTAAATTGTTTCATTGAATGAGTCACTTTAGTATTGCCAACGATCCAAAAAACTTTGCCTCGCATTTATTGATTTAAAAAAATATCACATTTCGTATAATCACGCGCTCAAAATGACATTTTTGCTGTAATCATTAACTTATTTAAAAAATCAGAACTTTTGTAAATGCGATGACAACGCGAAATTAAAAGCTGATTTTTTTATATATTCGTGCAAATAATAACATGTTTATTTTTCGCCTACAGGTTTCTGTTAACGCCGCAAAACCTCATTCCGGAAACATCATGTTCTGACATGATAAAAAAAAACGATTTTTATAAGATAATATTTTAGAAGATATAGGAAATATGATTAAGATATGATTAATTAGTTTAAAATTATTGAAATGATTTTTAACTCTTAAAGTAATAAAAAATATATATTTATAAGATAAGTGTTTTGGAAAATATGAGTTTAAATTTTCCAGGAAAGTCATAATAATTACGGCTGGCCTTAAAGTTAATATTTGGAAGCCAAAACTGAAACATTTTGGGGCGATTTCTCATCAAATATAATCATGAAAACTAGGTACTTACGTATTAGACCGTCCAACTTATCGCCAAATCGGAAGTCGTCGTAAATGAATTGCTAAACCGCCAATAATGGCAATCCATCAATTGTGTAATCGGTTGATCTTTATCACCAAATTTAAATCCGTCGCCAATGAGTTACTAAACGGTTGGTGAAGACGGTCAATTACGTAAGTACTGAAAATTATTTATAACACCGTTTATATATAGAGAGAGAATAGCAGACTTTTAAAGTTTTCAAGCGATTGGCACTATTTTGGCGGTCTTTTCCAGAAGCCCTATATTAATCTTAAATCTTAGAAATCTTGAACGATCTCCTTATTTTCATAAACAATAGGTCAAATTCCATTAAACATTGCGTATTAATTATTTAAGATATAAGAAAAAAATGTTGAATAGTGAAAAAAAATTAAACATTTAATTATTTAAAAAAAACACTCAATTTTAAATATATTACTAAAATTTCGAAGAAATGTTCTCACGCCAGCAAATTTTCGTTATTTTACACCATCTCAAAATTTAAACTCTCATGTACTTATATAATTTCAGATTTTCAATTTTTACTTAGTTTTTGGAATTTAATAACTAATTAAATATATTCAGAGAAAATAAAGAAATATACTGATAATTTGTAGCTTAATAACTGTAGAACTTTTATATGTTACATGATTTTAGTTTCATTTGAGTATTTTTGTTTTCTATTAAAAATTTTGGCATTATTAATAATTAATTATAAAAGCATTATAACGATTGTTTATTAAAAAGTAAATTTCAGACGTTAGAAATATTTTGTAGACTAAAATATTTCATATAAAATAAGCAGTTTTATTAAAATTTAGATATTTTTTTTTTAATCTTTCTTTATAGTCTCGAATATTACCATCAAATAGGTTTTCCGCAAACGATTCTTAATTAAAATCTTGCTTCCAAATACTAAAGATGAAAGAAAATTTTAATAAACATTTTGGGATTATTAATTAAAAAATATAAAGCTTTCAGAAAAAGATCCTCAAATTATTTCACCCAAGTATATTTAGGCCTATTAAATCTGCAAATATTTTCAAAAACATAATTTAGAATAATTTATAATTAAAAAATACTTACTTGGTTATCTTTTAATTTATGGAAGCAGATATTGACGAATAATTTTTATAATATGGGTTGACATTTAAGACTTTAATTTTTTTAAATCTAATTTTGAAAACATATATATTTCTTTTTCTAACTCATTTTTTTCTTTCTTGTTTTTGAAAGATACGGATTCATGATATTCAGATACACAGTTCACAGTTTTAAATTTCAAAAAATATACATAAAATATATAGTTAATTTAAATCTGAGTAATGATATGTGACATTATGTATGAAAATAAAATTAAACTCCGCTTTGTATGAAATTCGTTAAGAAAACTACAAGATGAATTTATTATTTATATAAAATAATGACATTTTAATGAAAAGCGAAATGAAATAAAATAACGCTAAATATCAGAAGAATTTTTTTTTTACTTTTTGAATGATATTCAGCTTTATTTTTTCATACAAGTGATATGTTTCTACGATTTACGAGTAAAAATTGTGTACATTCAAAATGTTCGCTATTTATTGAACAAGGAAAAGATTAAATTGAGTATTTTAACCGTTAGTCGAAACAGTGGAGATATAAAAAAATACATTTAAGTTTAGATTTTTTAGATTTTTTAATGCTTATTGTTGATTTTCAATAAAGCAGTCGCACACATACAATAATCTGAATTTAATTGTCAGCGTGGCTACATGTATGTGAGTATGCCCAATTTTGTACCAAGTAATGTACCAACAAAATGTTGCTTTCTTTTCCACAGTAATTTCAAACTGAATTATTTCAGTAATATTTTTTTAACAATTTTAAAATATAAAGTTTTAACATTTCGATGCTATCTATTTCAGTACCCAAAGATTTAAATTAAACTATCAGTATCTTCTCATTCTTATGTCACTGAAAGCTTACTCACTCTCTCATGGAAAATGAGAAATAAATAGTGAAATAATAGTGCAGGAGAGTTGCATCAAATACCCTTTCACACATCAAGATCCATTCCACAGTAAATCATAGTTATAAATACCAACAATAAACACAATATACAGTAAACAATATACAATAAGAAGACATTTAAAACTACACAATAGCTAAAACCAAAATGTTGTTTTTCCAAATCAACCGAAATTGTTGTAAGGAAATCAACTAAAGGACTCGGGCGGATACTGCAGATTTTCAAATCTTTAATGTTTATTTATATGTTTATACATGTCATATACATGTTTATAATGTTATTTATCATTTTTTTTCCTTTTCAAAAATTATTTTTCTCTCTCAGTAAGTTAAAGTCACTGCCCCCATTTTTTAGCTATTTTTGTCCCCTTTATTTAGTTATCACTTAACCCTTTCACTGGTTTATTTCCTTTGATACGAAATTAGATGAAATATCCAATCTTGGATTGCCTTGTTGTTTCGATTCATTTAAGAATTTATACAGAACACTTCGGATATTTATTCATTCTATGTATAATTTTATAGCAATATAACAATGATGAATAGCTTAATTGTTCTTTGAAAGAGTAAAAATGAGATAATTCGATGCACGCACGGCATATGAGCCGGTTAAGAGGTAAAACCAAATTATTACATACAGTTCATCGTGTATAATTTACCACCGATGGAATTCTCTCTGTAGATCCTTGGATGGTATGTCATCTCTTTCTTACTTTTCTCTTCTTTTCATCATGCCAGAACACGATGTTGTTGTTGCGATGAGGTTTATGGTGCCAAAAAAACTTATGGGCGAAAAGTTGAAACTTTATTATCTGCGTGAGCATCTCAAAAAATCAGCTAATAACGCGTTGCCATTGCATTTACAAAGGCTCTAATTTTTAAAAAAATAAAATAATAACTGCAGCAAATAAAATCTTTTAAAAAGTTATTTTGAGCACGTGATCATATGAAATGAAATAAATAGGAAATGCGATATTTTTTAAAACAATAAATGCGAGACTAAGTTTTTTTTGCATCGTTTGCAGTACTAAAGTGACTCATTCAAAGAAACAATTCAAATTATAATTCAACTTGCACGAGCACGTGGTGTTTCGCTGTTCAAGAAAGGATGTTCTGACATGATATATTGAAATATGAAAAGCAGATTTCATTTTAATCTATTTTTTTTCCTCCTTCAATCTTATCCTCATCGTAATGGTTGGATAACTCAGTGTGAAGGGTACCGGGGCACATGATGGTGTATGTTATGCATTTTATGTATTCAACCAACAATAAAATATTTTTTTTTCATAAGCGAAAAATATGAATATTAAATCATTAAAATTTATCTAAAACACTTTTTTTTCTTTTAATATCATGTAATAACTATTCTTATAAGGATTTTTTACTGAGCATAATTGAATCCCCGACTAAGTACCACATGGGGCTTACAGAAGCAGTTAATACGCTTCATAGAGACATCACATGCAGAACAACTACACAAGAATCACATTCGTTTGCACAACCATCTTTTACTGGGGGGGAGGATATAAACGTATCACAGATAGAACAGATAAAGAACAACTCTACCTGAAACGGGACATGAACCCAGTCAATCCATATTAATTACGTATTATACCGTCCAACTTTATCACCGAATTTGAAGTTATAGTCAATGAGTTGCTAAACCGCCAATTATGGCAATCCGGCATTGGTGTAATCCGTTGATCTTCATCGCCAAATTTAAATCCATCCCCAAAAATTTGTTAAACCGTTGGCGAAGGTGTTATAATACGTAAATACCCAGTCCATATCACGTAGAAGGCGCGCTAACGCTGTACCAGGATGTCGGCTTTATAAAGAATTTATTTGATAATTGAAATATGTTTAATTAAAATCTGTTGTTGTTGTTACTTATAGCACTTGCCATGGACAAGCCCCGCTGATACATCAGCAGAATTTAAGCCGGAAATATACGTCTCTTGTTTTACAAGTAGCGCCATCTAGGGCCAAGAGTATGACTTAGCTACACACGCGTCACAACCCTTTTTAGGGGGCGGATTACATTCACGCAAATCATTCATTCATCTCAGATCGTAATTTAGACCTGGGGCAGGGAACGATCACCCCTGGCCCAGTACCCCCGGTGGTATTACTCTCGACATGGAGGATTTTGCGACCACGAACAAATTTAACGAGCGCCAGTCGCCACACACTCGGGGATTCTTTTGGCCGGTGAGCTTCGAACCCGTAACCTAAGGAGTACTAGTCCAACGCTCTACCAACCAGGCCATCCCGGCATAATCTAATATTAATCATTTGATTAATTAAAATCTAATATTAATCAAATTACTGATTTGAAACGTTCACTAAAAATAAGAAAGATAGATTTCAAAGAAGAAAGATAGATGCGTAGATTTCAATTATTATGAGAAATAACATAACAGGAAATGGTAGAAAAAAACAATCGAGATCAAATTATTTCATGTATGATGTTTTGCCAAATAATTATTTTCACAATCATGGGTTGATGAAATGAGGAAATTACGAATTTTTCTTCTTTTCATTTGGAACATTGATATCTATGTAAGTAATAATAAAATTGTAGATGATCAGTATCTGTCAAATGATTTTATATATTTTGACAAAGGGAAAGTACGAAAGAAAATTAAGCCTACATATTTATAAAAGCCGAAAAGAGTGACCCACATTAGCAGATAATAAATAGTACACAAAATTATGTTAAATTAACCGAGATCAATTCATTTTTCTGAATGTTTTCTTGACGATTGTTTTTTATGACAATAAAGGTTTGATGAAATGTGGAAAGTATGAATTTTTTATTCTTGACATTCGGATATCTTGAAATATACATAAATAAATATTAATGAATTTAAAGATGCGTATCTCTATAATTATTTTAAGTCTTTTATTAAAACGGTAGAAAAGAAAATAACCCCCTAAATATTTAGAAAAGCAGAAAATAATATCTGCACTACAATGAAGGGTTTGATTATTATAATAAATTCCTCGCCATAGGCATCTTGACTGTGCCATAGATAGAATAATAAGTTAATTCCTGAGAATCGAAACCCAAATAATTCGAATGACATTTTCAGTGCTATTTTTCCAAAGATCACCTTTACTTCTAAAATATGTGGCGACATCCAGCTTTCCACTTTTCGATTATTGCATTTCACCTTTCTTATATAAGTAGCATAGAAAAAAAACATAGCAATATTCCAAACACAGTTTTGACAATCGTCAGTACGAAAAACTCATTATTGGTTTTTAGTCTATGAGTTAGCTTTTCTGTAACGCTTATAGCTAGATGGATGAAATTTTGTATATGAAATTTATACAGGATTTTCAGATGTCTATCCTATTTTCAATTAAATCTATGTAGAAGAAGAGGATCACTCTTGCTGTTTAAGTGAAAGTAAACTCTATAACTTCAAAAAACAAACAACATGGTCAATCGAATTTCATACACAAAATTAGAAATTTTTTATTTAAAATTTGATTTGAAAAAAGAAATAAAACTATGAAAACTGACCATCGGTCGGTTAGAACATGTCAGAAATTTGCTGTCTAATATAATTTTTAATTTTTTTGGTAGAAAAATAAAATAAGAACTTTATTGAAAAGTTTTCTAGAAGTTTTTTCCAAGGCTCGCTATTTTTTTTAATTTACTCTGAAGTAGAGTATGAATTCCATTTAAGGCCTCTGGTCCAGTAAGGCCAGTGATATTACTCTCGACGTGGAGAACTTTGTGACCACAAGAGATTTAACATGAATTATCCACCCAAACTCAGACAGAGTGTTTTCGGCGGCGGGCTCGTACTCGAAGCCCAAGCGATGCGAAACGAATCTAACCAGGGAATCCCAACACATACTAGCGTATAAAATCCTAATTCAACTAAAAGGTGTTTAAGATAAGAGTATAGATAGATAGATAGATAGATAGATAGATAGATAGATAGATAGATAGCTAGATAGATAGATAGATAGATAGATAGATAGATAGATAGATAGATAGATAGATAGATAGATATAGATATATAGATTATATATATAGATATAGATATAGATATAGATATATAGATTATATATATAGATATAGATATAGATATAGATAGATAGATTATATATATAGATATAGATATAGATATAGATAGATACAGATATAGATAGATATATAGATATAGATGGATATATGTATATATATATATATATAAAGATAGAGAGAGAGAGAGAGATGGATATATAGATAGATAGATAGATATAGATATAGTTATAGATATACAAATAGCAGTAGTGCTGATTTAATACGGGACGTAAATATATCAAAACGAAACGAAACCCCTAATAATGCATGCGCAAAAGCGTGGAGGGTTTTATAATCCTTTGACAACCAATGCATTTATGTTTTTCATGCGCTAAAAATAAACACCAAATTTATTATTGTCTTAATTTGATTAAAACCTTCTTCAATTAAAAAAAATGCTTATACGTTAATCTGACAATGCATGAAGACTAGACAGAACAATAAATAAGCTGAGAAGATTTTTATTTTTGTGTTTAGAATTAAAACTTATGAGAAAATCTTAGGTGAAGCCTGTCTTAGTCATTGAAATGAATCTGATACGTTCATTTTACGCTGCATTTTAGAAATTAATGCAATGATACTTAAACAAAGAGCAATTTTTCTTAACTCCTATTTTTAAAACAATTAATTTTTATGGTCTCTTTCCATCATGTTCCTCTTATCAAAAGAAAGGTAAAAAGATGAATTACTTTCGGTAAATATGGAAAACTTGATTTTTTAATTTGTTTTTCCTTTCCTTTTATCTTTTTGTTTATTTACAATCCTTCTGTTGTAGATGAATGTTTCAGTATTATTCAACAAAATTAAGAATGTTTTTGATTTATAATTATAATAATTCATTGTTCGCTTCAATTTATTATCTCGTATTATTTAAGATATCTCGTAGCTTTTTTCTAAAAGACAATAGATAATAGAATACAATATTTTATTAAAAAAATATTTGTTCAATAAACAATCGGATAATTTTATTTAGTTTGTTGGTTAATGCTCCTAAATACTAAGAAAAAAAATTAAATGATTATCATCTTTATTCCATTAATATTTTACTTTTTCATAACAATATTTTCAAAATTTTATATGATTATTAAAATATTTATAAATATTATTTTTTTAAAAAAATATTAACGCATTTATTTATTTTCGAAAGTTTAAAACTTCCCAAATTAACTTATTCTGTTGTTGAATGATCGATTATTCAATTGATTATTCTGTTGATAAATGATTCATTATTCAATTGATTATTCTGCTGATGAATGATCCATTATTCAATTGATTATTCTGCTGATGAATGATCCATTATTCAATGGATTATTCTGTTGATGAATGATCGATTATTCAATTGATCATTCTGTTGATAAATGATCCATTATTCAATTGATCATTCTGTTGATTAATGATCCATTATTCAATTGATTATTCTGTTGATGAATGATCCATTATTCAATTGATCATTCTGTTGATGAATGATCCATTATTCAATTGATTATTCTGTTGATGAATGATCGATTATTCAAATGATTATTCTGTTGATGACGTGAATGTCAATGCGAACGGGTTCAAGAAATTGATTATAAGGGGTTAGTTTTTGTTAGGATGTTGTTCTTGTGTTCCGCTTTACAACGAAAGGAGGGGTGCAATAGCTTCGGAGGTAATGAACCCCGGAAGGTAGAATTCTGATTTCTAGTTCATATGAAATAAGACACGTTTATCACAGTCGCGTGTACACCCCTTTTTACAGGGGGGAGGCATATTCACACATTTCACAGATAGTACACAGAGCAACAACCATGCCCTGACCGGGACACGCAGATGTATATATATATATTATTCAAATTTTGAATAGTCAATAAAATACTTTTTATTCTTCCATTCAAGTTCAAATACATTTTTTTAAAACTTCGTAGTGGATGTCACTTGATGTTAATAATTTTTTTAATTTGAATTCATTAATTAAATTAAATTAGTTTTTAATACTTTAAATAGGGTTTTACTAGTTTTCAATGCAAATTGAGATCAGGAGGCAGAGGTTTTATCGGTAAATATCAAGGACTTCAGAACTTTTCGAGTAAAGTTGAAGAATGCGAATTCGATTCTTGTGAAAATAAATAGTTTTTTCTGATAAATTATTTATATTAGTTGTAATTATTTAATAAAAATGAAACTAAAATAAAATTTTCCTTTGTTAACCTGAGTAGAAATCGATTTTCATTTTTTCATATTACTTGTTTGCTATTATTTTCCACTAAAAGTAATTCTTTTTAAAAATTACAACTTTGAGAAAAACCAAAATCTGCTGGCACCACAAATACCCCTCCCCCCACCATCACCACCACATACAAAAGAAAGAGGGAATTTGTCTAATCCTTACAAATCGCGGTTTTGATTTACTGGCATTGCCTAAAGAAGCGTTTCATGCGGAGTTTTTTTATTATTTATTTTGTTTTGCTTTTCTTTTACATTCTTAAAGTATAAAACTTTTCAAAGTTGGTTTTTTTTTTCCTGCTCTTCTAAATCTCCACTAAGCCAGAGAAACACTTGATAAAATTCGTTCAAATATTTTATCCTTTTTATCTTCTAAGTGAATGAAAAAGAGGTTTCAATAAGCACTTTCAAATCTCTAATCGTATTCCGAGATTATTTATTTTATCAAATGTGTTTGCATTTGAGTGACTGTTCATTTTCTGCTTTTCTCGAGTTTATTTGCTAAATGATTCAAACATTTAAAAATATATATTTTTTAAATCGAGTTTCTGTTTTATGATAAGTAAATACCTTGAAAATTTGATTGCTCGTAAAATTATGATTATTTTTAATTTAATATTTTCAATGTTTAAGCATGTTTCTTTGTAAAATCTATTTATAAGAATTTTTTCAATTTTTTGTGATTTTACACTTATTTTTACACTGGCATTTACATATGTTTTAATGTTATTTAACATCTGTAAGCATTATTTTCTCAAATATAGAGTATCATAGAATTTTCTTACGGAAAACCTCATAAATTAAAATCAAAAGTAAATTTTTTGTTCAAATTTGGTATACCAATTTCTTAATATGCTGTGCAGTTTCTGAACAGGAGAATAAGTAATACATTCATTTAGAAATATTTGCAGTTGTTTTAGTGCTTTTTAACATGAAAAAAAATGGCAATTCCTGTTATTTATCGGTGGGAATCCAAAATTTAAAGAATGGATAAGAAAACAGCTTATTCTTTTAGTCCAGTAACTAGATAATACATTTACTTATCAGCAAAATTCAAGCACATCATTTAATAAAGCTACAAAAATTATTAAGGTTTTTCATATTTATACTTTTTTTAGCCAAAAAAGAGCCAGTTTGTGCAATTTTTAAAAACTGGTAATTTTTTTTATAAAAATCTTTTAAATCTTATTTATTAAAATATGCTGAAATGTAAAATTTTTTGATCATTTAAAACAAATTCTTTCCAGACATAGTTACACACCTGTATTAGTGATGGCGGATGAAAAATTTTCATTCTCTGCAACCTTAAAATTAGATAAGGTGTAACGATTCAAAGGCATCTTGCTTATCTAATCACAATCCAAAACTATAAGTTTATTGGTAAAATGTCTCTAGTGTATCCCCTGAATGAGGAATTAGTATACTACATTAACTCCTCATTCGATACAATTTTTATAATAAAAATAAATCACTAATATTACTTACTATATATCTATTTATCACAACTGTTTAGAAAATAACATCTTTTTCACTCGATATTATATGTAGACAATAAGAAAAAGTAAAAATTTTGAAATCTCCATTTTTCTAATCTCTTAAACTCAGAAAAACACATTTTGTGAGTTTTGACTGTCTGTCTCTGACGTTAGGTTACTCGTGGAGCTATAAAAAGGGAATTCGGTAAATTGACTTTATATTATATTTATAAAAATCTCCTCGGAAGAAAGTTATTTGTGAACTGCGCGGCTACAAGGGAAATCTGTTAACACAAATCTATACAAATAGATAGATAAAATTTGTCATATATAAATATCAACTTACGTGTAAGTTTTTTAAATGAAATTTTGAAATAAAGTTAACAAAGTGTTGACCAATTGTCAGTTTGTACTTTCCCATGCATGTGAGTATAATAAATCAAAAACCCAATGGCATAAATAAAAGAAACTTGATTAGTAACCCTGGGGTCACATTTATAATTCTACAGCAATTTAAATTGTAGAGTAAAGGTGTTCAAAGTATATATTTATTTTTTGTGTTTATTTAAATTCATACGGCAATTTGTTGCCAAAGTTTGGATCATTCTGTATAAGAAAGCAGAATCATGTCAAAGACATATATTCATTATATATTGCTTATCATTGATGAATAAGGCTTTTCCAGTCTTACCTAGAACCTGAAATTTTATGCAACGATTCTGAACAACATATTTACTAACGGTTATAAGAAATTTTGGATTTTGTACTATCGGACAGCCAGACAAACAAATTGGGATAGCAAAGTAATGGTGGAGAACCATCATTTTATGGAATTCAAGAGAGTGTTAATTACAGTTTGCTGAGTCCTATTACCCACTGAGGAAGCAGCGACGTGTAGTGAGTGGAGTAGCTAGTCGTGTGGTAATGATTTGGCATCTAAAGCGAGGAATCAGTGAGAACTTCAGCCGTTTAGAGAGACAGAGCAAAGCTCCGGGTATCGCTTCTCCTATTAAATTCAGTCTGGCTGCTTTGTCAGATCTGGTCGATTTATTTGTCATTTTTGTATAAATGAACGCTGTTGTTGTATTCTATTGAGACCAAGTAAAGGAATAAATGTTTGTCGATCTAAGTAAATTCTTGAAAAAGTATCCCTATAATTCCCTTACCTATATCGACAAGTGTAAAAAATCCCTTTCAGTTTCTCACAGTCTATAATCATGGGGGGGGGGGATATTTCATTGGCATTTTTTTCTTTTCCAAACTGTTAAAGTAGATACGGAAGTTTTTAAACTATAAAAGTGTTACTCTCTTCGGTCATGACTCTACCCCTGAGAGAAGTTCTGACCTTTTGATTTCAAAAGGAAATAATTGATTAAACCTAAAATCAATAACCGGTAGACAAAGCCATATTATTTTTTGAATAATTTCTTAACGAAAGTAATTGTTCTTTTTTCTTAGCGATTTCTTTATTGCATCCCAGAAAGCCTCCGTAGATAGTGCTAGTAGCAGCCCTACAATGTTGAAGTTTACCATATTTTTAGATGGTTGGCGCAATTTTAAGGTGATTGTCGAGAAGCCGAACAATAATTTTAAAATTTAATGGATAATTTAAATACCAAAGTGATCGGAGCGATGTTAAGTACTAAAAGAAGCTTTAAAAGTCTTTCGGAAAATAAAATTGAAAATAAAACTTCAGCTACATAGACTCGCGGAGAAGAATTAATGACAGCATGGAAACACTTTAAATGCTTAAAATGATAAAAGTTAAATATGCGTTTAAAGGTTTTCAAGGGAAGAGTTTTAATTTTCTGAGAGATTATCTTTCTCAACATGTTAATTACCACCAAATGTCAACTTTAACAAACTATTTTAAAAAATAAATTGAACGTAGCATCATTACTTCGCATTTTAATAGAAACAGAGCTAATTAGCTTAATGAAATATGCAAAACTTAATTAGCTCGGAAAATATTTGATGCTTTTAAGCAGTTGAGATTCTTCTTTTCCATTATCTTTCAACTAACAATGCATCGTACTTAATTAACTCAGAAGCATTTTTCTGAATGATACAAGAACCATTTGCTTTAAAATTGAAAATTTGGCACTAAATTGGCTTTATTGCTATCACTCTGTTTCTGTTAACATGCATTCTCACAAGAATGGATAAAAATCCGATGACATAATCCGAATACAACTTGTAAGTGTCCTCTAACTTTTCTATGGATTCTTTGAATTAGTAACCATCTGTTAATGCCATTTTAATTTAATTTAATCACTGCTGTCGAAAGCGTTCTTGTCGCAATTACGAACAATTTGCTTTTATTTTTTTATTTGAATATTTAAATTGGTAGTTTTTCCTCTCTGTCGTTTTAATTTAATTTATTCATTATTGTTGCCAGTTTGATGTTGAAATTACGAAATGTTTCAGTTTAATGCCTGATTAGTGGAAATTAATTAATTTATAATTATGAAGGCAAATTATTCTAAATACACATAAATTATTTCTCTCAATAATGAGGCTTTCGATAGAGTTGATAAAGCAAATAAACTCAAGAAGTTTATATTTATTTTAAAAATATTTTATATATTAAATTAAGAATGATTAGTCTCCACATCAAGAGGCAGTTTTTGGTCAGATACTAATTGAGATCAAGTTAAATCATTACTAGTTAAACTAGAGTTACAAGTTAACATTACAAGTTAAATCATTAATAAGTTCCATAAAAAAGTGAGAAAACGTTGTCATATATTATCAACTGCAAAACCAAATATTGGCAACAAAATTTTAACTAGTTAAGGCTGATTGCAAGATGACATAAACGTAAATATCACCAAATTAAATAGAATCCAGCAGTCAAAATTTTTTTTATCAAGCATAAAGGATTTATTTTATTACGCATAAATAGATGATAGAAAATTAACCAAATGCAAATAAAACTTAAAATAAAAATAAAACTTAAAACGCACAGTGCATTCAAAATTATGCTTATTTTGTAATCAGTTAATAATTCTTTGAAATTATTTTAAAATTTTAATTCCAAATGAATCAATTAATTAATATTAAGTAAATTTTTTTAAAAAAAATTAAAATAATAATTCTTTTAATAATTTATTTAAAAATTATTTGATAATTTAGAAAATTTATCAGATAATTTATATTGATTAACATTTATATAAATTGTTCCCGTAATTAAACTGCTAATAAGTAAATTATGTATGTGGATATCCTTGTAGTTTCAGTTTAATATTAGTACAGAATTTTGAAATTTTTGTCATAAAAATTGATTACAAAATAAGCATCTTTTTGAATGCACCGAGTGGTTTAAGTTCTTTATCATTCCTTTCAGAAAGAGAGGGGAATTTTATATAATAATTACAATTTTTAAATTATATTTAAAATTCTAACCAGAACAAACGATTTGGCGGAAAACAGCCAGTCGCCTTTTCGGTTGGCTCCTCCCTTTTCGACATCCACCAGAGCATATCTGTGATTGTCGACATACACCGGTGAGGGTCCGAATGTGCAAGAATGTAATGAAAAATTCGATCTTTCACCGACGTATTTGGTGTTTGTAGACATTCACCGGTGAAAGTCGACATTCCGCAATTTCGGTCTCTAATAAACTTATATTTAACCATTAATTTATATGTAGCATTCCAAATATTGGATATCACATATCCTAGATAGATAGATAGATAGATAGATAGATAGATAGATAGATAGATAGATAACGTTTAATAATGCTAATAAAAATGTAAATATGATAAAAAATCACAAATTATTCAAAACGTCCATAAAAAGGAAATTAAGTAACAGATCCTACATTTTAAAAAGTATGACTATTTACATGCATGTATAAACAAATAAAAGACTGATTTATTCTTTATTTCTCTCTTTCTCTCTTCACAGATATACACACAGGCACAGACACATAAATATATAAATAGTTTTATTAATTATTATCCTCGTGTTGATAATGGGTTTCAGAAGAGAGTATGAAAATTTTTTCAGAATTCTCAAGATCTTCATACCTAATAGAAAAAGATCTGAAATTCAGCCATTTTCTTTTATATCCAATACATTTTTTACAATTTTAGTCGCAATTTAATATACTACTTAAATGCATCGCCAAGGCATTGTTTTAATTACATTGTTTTAGAATCCATTAAAGCATTTTTATTAACTCTCCTCCTGATTGAAAGTACAAGCATTAAAAAAAGCTGTTTTAAATATTCGCTAAATATATAGAATCCATTTATTATAATTTTTTAATGAATTGTTATTTTAATTTTGTATGTTTTTTAATTGTATATTTATACGCAATACATTGCATTTTAAATTATAAAATATTTTATTTTTAAAACCATACGGATTAATTTGCATGAAAAGCTTTCAAAGCCTTTTCTTTTTTATTCTTCTGTAACAAAAATGAATACATTAAATCGTAAAAATGCTGCATATTAACAAACCGATTATGTTCTCAATTAAAATCCTTGAAATCTTTCTTAAACTTCTTTTGTATCGGGATTCCATTAAGCTTAAAATTGAAATTTTAAACTTTTGAAAACCGTTAGAAGATTTTAAATTCTATTTATGAGCACAAAGCCTCAGGGGACTAAATCAGCAAAGACGTAATCCCCTGTAATCTTCAATCTATATGCTAAACAGCAAATACTACACTCTTCACCAAGCACGGTGAATAGATAAATTTACTCTTCCCCCTAATTATCCAGAACAAGGTCAGGTTATAACTTTTGTGATGGAAAAGTGCTAAGATTTGTATATTGAGTTCCAAATGCAAACTTTAGAATAGCTAAATTTATGAAACTTAAAGATGATTTATTTATTTTGGATAGTGCGAGCGAAAGTGAATGAAATACATAGCACCGAATGAAGCTTAATGAATTTAAATCATGAGATGAATGGTTTATCATTGTAAAGTGAGAGTTGATTCGTTTGGATACGCTTTGATTGCAAATTTCAATAGATGATGATTGCAATCTGAGGTTCATTTATTTCGTTAATAGTTTGAATGAGAATATATAGGATGATGAGACTGACAAGTAAGGATTAATATTTCGGATATTTTATAGACAGATATAGACACAAATATTTTATATCTTAATTATCATGTCAAAATAAGATGGTGTTTTTGGAAAGAGATTTTTAGCGTCAAGAAAACTTCGTAGGCAAAAAATAAAAATTTTGTTATCTGCGCGAGCTTCTCAAAAAATTCAGATTTTAATAACATTTTGCCATTGCATTTACAAAACCTCCGATTCAAAAAAATAAGTTAATGAGAACAGCGAATAAATTCTATAAAAATGTCATTTTGAGCTCGTGATTGTATAAAATAAAATAAATAAAAAATGTGATATATTTTTTTAAATAATAAATGCGAGAAAAAGTTTTTTGGATCATTTGCAAAACTAAATTGACTCATTCAATGAAACAATTCAAATGAATAAAAATATAATTTAACTCGCACGACCACGTGGTGCGTGGCAGTTCAAGAAATGATGTCCTAACATGATACAATGGCATATGCATAGCAGATTTCATTTTAATCTTTATCTTAAGTTTTACATGTTAGATAGATAAGCATTATGGAAAGGGAAAAATTTCATTAATTCATTTTGATTACCTTATTATTATTATTGGAATGACGAGATTGTCGCTAAAATGTAATTTTTAAGGATGACTTTAGCCAAATTTGGCATAATAAAATGGTTTTACTTCTGTCAAGTGTTCTTTAATTCATTTGGATATTTTTTGATTGCAAATTTCAATCGATGATAATTGCAATCTAAAGGTTCATTTATTCCGTTAATAAGGTTTATGAGTACATAAAAGTGGATGAGTCTGACAAGTAATGGTGAATATTTCAGCTATTTTATATATAGGTACTGAGACAAATCTTTTATGTCTTGTTGGATATGCATTATGGAAAAGGGGAAGAATTAGTTACTTTATTTTGATTGCCTTATAAGTATTACTTTTGATATGACGGTAATCTCACCAAAAAGCAATTATTCATAATGTATTTAGCCAAATTTGGAATGGTAAGATAAATGGTTTACCACTATCATGTCTGCTTTATCTCGTCTGGATAGACTTTCATTGCAAATTTCAATAGATGATGATTGCAATCTGAGGTTCATTTATTTCGTTATAATTTAAATGAGGATATAAAGGTGTATGAGTCTGACAAGTAAGGATGAATATTTCAGCTATTTTATTGATACAAATACTTGATGCTATTATTCTGATACAAATAATTTATGTCTTTATATTATGCCTTACATGTTAGATATGCATTATGGAAATAATGAAAAATGCATTGAGACCTTATTATTATTTCTATGACGAATTGTCGTCAAAGTGCAATTATTCCTGACGGATTTAGCCAAATTTGGCTTGATAAAAAGGATGATTTATCGCTGTCGTGTTCTTTAATTTGTTTGGATAAGTTTGGATTGCAAATTTCAATAGATGATTATTGCAATTTCAGGATTATTTATTTCGTTAATAATTTAAATGAGGATATACAGGATAATGAGACTGACAAGTAAGGATAAATATTTCAGCCATCTTATAGATAGATATAGACACAGATATTTTGATTTCATCTTATGGCTTACATGTTAGATGTACATTATGGAAATACAAAAATGCTTTTCTTTACTTTATTTTGATTTTCTTTTTTTAATATTTTTTAGTGTGACTACATTTGCGAATTTCATTTGTTAATTAATAATCGAAGCAGATTATTTTCTTAATTTTGAATAAGGATATATGTTGAGAATGAGCTTGAAAAGTATTTATTAACATTTCAGCCATTTTATTGATAGGTACTGATATAAATCTTTTCTCAAATAATTTTGCATTTCCCTTATCGAAGAGCAATAAAACATATTTCACCACATTACTTTGATGGCTTTATATATTTATTTTTTGTGTCGTTGGATTGTCACCCAATAGCAATTTTTCATGGAGCCTTTAGACAAATTTGGCCTGATAAAGTACATAGTCTTTACTTTACTTTAATTCTTTGAATAAATTTTGATTTCAAATAATAATAAATGATGATTGCAATGCGAGGCACATTCGTCCAATTCGTGATTGAGGAAGATCATTGTCAATTTGAATGATGGTATAAGGAAGGATGAATCTTAGGAGTAATTATTAATATTTCAACCCTTTTATAGTTAGATACTGCAAAATTTTTTTATGAAACCTTGTTAGAAGTGACATATGCGTTATGAAATGTATTTTTTTTCTTTGGGCATTATTTTGATAGTTTTACTGTGATGTCCATACATGATGTTGTTCTTGGGATGAAGGTTTTGGTGTCAACAAAAATCCGTGGGTGAAAAATAAAAATTTTAATATCTATGGCCATTTCAAACTATTAGTTTTTAATAACAAGTAGTCATTGCATGTACGAAAACTCTGATTAAAAAAATAAGTAAATGACTACAGCAAAAAAAAAACCTTAGAAAAATGTCATTTTGTGCGCGTTATTAGATGAAAAAAATAAATAAATAGGAAATGTGAAATTTTTAAACAATAAATGCGAGACAAAGTTTCTTTTTAATCGTTTGTAAATATAAAGTGACTCATTCAATGCAAGAATTGAAATGCATAAAAACATAATTTAACTTCCACGAGCACGTGGTGCATGGCCGTTCAAAAAATTACATTATGAAATGATACATTGAAATATGTATAACAGATTTCATTTTAATCGTTATTTTTTGCCTGTGATTGGATTGTCGCTATAGTGCTGTTTTCCATTCCAGAATTTACCAAAATTTGCAAAATATTTTGGTGAGAAGACAACTAATCGATTTGTGTTCTAACGTCTTATAATCAACATGGTAGATTTCGATCTAATTATTGAATTAAATCGATAAAAAATGTAGACTGTCTTTTTATATGGCCAATATAACTTAAAAACTCATTGATAAATAAAATTTATTATATTGCCTTTATAATTAAACTTTCGCTTTATAGAAAATTTTACATTTATTTCAACTGAACTTTCTTTTTGCTATGCAATGAATGCATATCTGTATAAAATTTTATACATTATCGATCAAAAATATGAGACTCAAAAAGCACTCCCTTTATCTGTGGATATTTGGACGAATTAAACTCAGAAAGATTAAAATGAAATCTGCTATGCACCTTTCAATGTATCATGTCAGAACATCATTTCTTGAACGGCCAAGCACCACGTGCTCGAGCGAGTTAAATGATATTTTGATTCGTTTTAATGGCTTCATTGAATGAGTCATATTAGTATTGCAAACTATCATAAAAAACTTTGTCTCGCATTCATTGCTTAAAAAGATATCACATTTCCTATTTATTTCATTTCATATAATCGCGTGCTCAAAATGAAATTTTTCTAGGTTTTATTTGCTGGAGTTATTAACTTATTTTTTAAAATCAGAGCTTTTGTAAATCCAATGGAAACGAGTTATTAAAAGTTGACTTTTCGAGATGTTAGTGCTGATAAAAAAATTCAATTTTTCGCCTATGGATTGTTTTATTTTTGACCTAAGGATTTTTTTTTTTTGAATCCACAAAACGTCATTTCCAAAATAACATAATGATCTGACATAATAATAATGATTTATTGTTTAAATATAAAAGAAATTTAATAAATAGTCAATAACCTTTGTTATTTTAATAATATTATCCTAACTAATAAGAATATATCAGTCGCTGTGCTAATTGACATTAATATTTAAAACAATATTATGATTACAGATTTTCCTTTCAATCAATATGAACATTAATAGTAAAAAAAAGAACCACTATCTTTTATAGCATTTTATAATCCTAACAGCTTTAGGCAAAAATCGTAAAATAGTCATTGAATAAAATATTCAAAGATTTTAAAGCATATAATTTCAGATAAATTAAAGATTTAATAAAAATCATTTCATCTTTTATTTATGACTATTTATATCAGACGATTTTTTTCACTTAAAACACTTGTTATTTTATTTTACTACTTAACATATTTTGTCCCCAAAATCTTGTTCACTTTACATAGAAAACTTTCCTGAATTCGAAAACGACACTCATTATTACATTCAATTTGTCAGCTTTATATCTCGAACAATAATATAGCTTTATGAAGCAAAGATGATCTGTAGAACGAAGTGAATGATTAATCATCAAAAGGTACTTCATTCGTTTCCTAATGAAATAAGTACCTTTTAATGTTTTACTTCCCGATATTTAAATACGATGGTTGCGTTATAAAATTGATTTGTTCTGTTAATGACTAAAGTAATTAATTGACCTTAATTGGGCTGAAATGTTCATTTTCTAGCAGCTTGAAGATTAATATTTAATCTCATTCAAAAAATGACTGTAAAGTTGTCATTGACATATTTATATAGAAATAGTTCATAAATTTTACGATCATTCTGCACAT
>JAOUZG010010581.1:0-13063 GCA_026289955.1 Argiope argentata | reverse complement strand
TTTTTCCGAAATAACAAATTACATAATGTTAGTTTATATTTATTTTTAAAAAAAACTTTATTTTAGAAACATCTGCTAAATTTTAAATACACGCTACAATTTTAGTTCAAGACTTCGTACTTCTTTATTACGTAAAGAGTTATTTTCGCCCTTAATACATCTTTCATTTTCTGCAGAAAATAACGCTTCTTTGAAATTCATGAAGGAGAAATAATAATTGGTTACCAGAAAATGAACTCCAGAATGTTCCGTAAAGGCTCTTCAGCTACTCGAATAAATGAAATTAAACTGTTTTATTAAGAGAGAAACTAAACCGAACGGTAATATACGCTTCCCCACCTAATACTTTTCGTAGCATTTTTAATTATAATTAGGGCCAAAGGCGTATCTTCCAAAGTTCTAATTTATTGCACGACTATTTTTGACCCTGCAGAGAGTTAGTTAAAGAATGCCGACAAATACGCAGTGCCGCAAGTAAAGAAACTAATTTTGGCAAATTTGGAACGAGTTTATGCAAGCAAAAAGAATCGTTTCGAAGCAGGATTAACCTCTTCAATTAGATGTAATGCCATTCGAACTTTTCATCAGAAGGAAACAATTAGTGCTCTTTGTGGCAAGGTTATGTTTAGGTTTTCTACGTTCTTTCGCAACATACTTGGAGTAATTTACAAGTATTCGTAAATGAATGACTTCATATTGGTTAGTAGCAGTTTTTTCACGAACATGTATTTTTTTCTATGAATTAAATAATCACGAAATAAATTTTTGTGTTTATAAAGTAAAAGAAATGACATTTCTTGTGAGACTAGACATTTTTGAAGATTGGAAATAAATTTATGTAATAAGCATACCATATCATAAATATAAGAAACAGGTTATAAATCTGTTTCTTATTATATGTTTGACCAGTATATAAATTTGTTAAAATAAGATAAAACATTTGAAAAATTGAATTTATGAAACTTTTGTTTTTGACATATGGTTCATCATAAATTTGTCATTTTTTTATATGCATGTAAGAAAATAGAATTCTACAATTTATTGAAAAGCAATAAATATTTGAAAACAAATCGCATTAGGTTTAATTTTAAAGATCAGATTTAAACTTTAAGTTTTACCTGAGATAATAAATAAAGTTTGACTTCAGATGGTAAATAAAGTTTAAGGATGGAGTTCTTGATCATTCCGGATAGAGCAGATTTATTAACTTGCCTTAACAAAAAAGGCTTTTGAAACTTGCAACAGATGGTAGTTTGGTATGAAATGATATATATAAATTTTATTTCCCATAGCTGTATAGTTTCATGTTGCTACAACATATCTTTTGTTGTAAGGTAATCAGTTTGTTAAAGCGAAAAAAAAACTGACAGAATAATTATATCAGAAAAATACTTATATAGCCAATAATATTATCCACAAATTGAAATAAATTATCCATAAATTGAAAAAAACTACTATCTAACCAATGAAAAAAGTTAAAAATATTTTGTAATATTTTAAAATGCTTCGTCTGTAAACTGAAATTTAAAGATCAGAATAAAGGGGTCATTAATATTTAATTATTCTTAAAATTAAGGAAAAAAATCAATAAATAAGGGACATAATTACGTTTGATGCCTGCTTCAAAAAGTATAAAATTTGTTTCTTTTTGCAATAAAAAATTAAGAAATTAGTACCAAACCTATTTTTAATATTCAAGAATATCTATTTTGATGGATATTTGAACATGATATCTGCTTTTTTATTGTAAAATGATTTATAATGGCTGAAAATTAATTAAAATAAGTTATTAAACTTGCTTAAGCATATTGAGGATAAATGAGAAATAATATTTTCAACTTCTGCTATTTTTGCAAAATGTAGAATAAAGCATAAAAATACACCATTTCTCCAAAATTAATTATTGTAGTATAAAAAAATATATAGTATATTTGACAGGATTACTTAAACAAATTACCAAATCACTTAGCAATGATAGGATTGTAGACAAAATTCTTTCCCTTAGCACTGTTAAATCCAAATATAATAAAATTATGTTCATTTTGTAAGCGTATAGAATTTTTCTTGCGGCATTTAAGATTTAAAGAAGCTTAAAAACTTTTCTTGTTATCCTCATAGTGTATTTGAGGTGTTTATTTTAATTCTGTAAATTAATATAATTCTGTAATTCATTATTTTATTAAGAATGATTTTGCTCTATTGAACAGTATTGATATATTTAACTTTGGATAAGCTAAACATTGAAACTCGCAAGGAAATCATAATCAGAATAAATAAGCTTCCTTTAAGAATGTGATTTATAGCATTCTATATTCACAATCTCCTAAGTTGACTGTTTTATTTCATTGGTGGTCTTATTGTATTTTATAGTATTTTTCATACTGATAGCCAGATAAATTTTTCAGACAAAGATGTTAAGTAGAAATAGCATCAATAATCCTAGAGTATTTAAATCTAATCCCTGTAATGAAGCATACAGAGTTTAAGGGCATTTAAAATACTCAAAAAGTTTACTGTTGATCATAATAAAATGACTGTAACTAATGATTAATTATCAACAACAACTTCTTAAAATATATACTTAAATAAGTTTGTTTGAATTCAAACTAAAGGTCTGAATCTTATTAGATATTTCCTTAGTGGAGTGCTTCCTACTTCAGTATGTTGCATAACACAATTTTGAAAAAATTTCTGTCCAATATCTATTGTCTAATGTTTTAAAAAGCAACGTTTAAAACTTTTCTTCCAACTTTTTTTTAAAAAAAGTCATTCATATAGAAAACTGGGAAATATGTGTAGGATATCTAAGATTTTTTCCCCTATATCTCCAGCGAGAAGAAATCTACCATTGCCTTCAAGCTTTAAAAATCCTTTTTTTATTTTTATTTTTCTATTATTCTTTATTTGATGCTAAATATAGAAATGTGTGCATTTCTGAACTGCTACGTTAAGTATGCCCATTACTTTAGAAAGTTTCTAATATGTTTTTTTACGTATAGCTATATAAATCTTTTTCATTCAAGTAGTATTTTAAATAAATGCTAGGAAGCATTTATTATTCACTGAATTATTGTTGACATTTGTAAATACAGTCAAAATTTAACTGCAAAAATTATAAAGCATCATCTTTTTTAGATATTTTAGATGACTTTGCATTTAAAACTTTCTGATAAAAAATAATAACAAATTCTTGTCTGTAAGTCATTCATCGGCTTTTACATTACTAAATCTGATTAAGATTTGATAAGGTCTTTTTCATCAATTTATTTTTAATGCATTAAATTATTGTTCATAGAAATTCGTAAATATTATTTTTTCTAGAATTGAAGAAAACTGCAAATTGGAAATTAGAATTGACATGGAAGTATGGAAGTGAAGAATCGTATCTGGAGTTGGAGAAATAAATTAGAATATTTTTTTTATAAATAAATAAATCTATATTTTCATCTATTTGTTCGCTAAATTTTTTTTCTTGAATGAATTATTTTAGAAATAGATATTCTTACGAATGTTATTTTAACTATTTTTATATGGGTTATTTAAATATTTGTTACTTATTTTATTTGTTTAAATTTTTTAATAAATTTTAAACTTATTCCATTCATACGATTTTACCAATTTCTTTAACGAGTTCTTTTAAATCAACTTGTTCATTGGTTCTTAGAAATTATTTTTTTCATCATGTATTAGCTGAATATTTATTGTCAGTTGAAGTAGAAATTCAGCTGTAGATAAAGAAAAAATTCATTCGATTCACGTTTTTTTAAACTTGTTTGATTTGCACACATTTTCTATAAAGTTCTTAGAATTTATACAAGAACTGATTTATTTATGATTTAACACTGAGAAGGAAGTATTCATTAAAAATCAAATTATTCTGTAAAAATTTTCTTTGACACACATCAAAAAACTTTTCTTTACGTTTCGTGTTAAAAGATTTAAAGTAAAAACAATATGAGAGATTTTGTAAGTGCTTATTAACCTTTTAAAAATTTACAAAATCCAATTTTGCTTAACGAGCTCTATTTATTCTTTTCTATTAATCATGGTCATTCTATGCATATTCGGTGAAAACGCGAAAAATATTGGATTCCAAATCTAATCGTTTGTTTTGCCTTTTCATTATTTTCATATATAGCAATTTATGTTTTAACTTTATGGAGTAACTTTATGTTTTTTGTGTGTATGTGATTAAATTGATTCATCATGATAAGAATAAGGAAAGAGTATTAACATTTAAGTGTGTTAACAAAGTTGTTTAGAATAGAAAAAAGTAGACTTTTCTGAAAATAGAGAAAAAACACATTCATTCATTTGGAAAGAAACATACAGATGAAAAAATACATATAAAATAACCAAAAAATAGTAAAAACGCAAATAAAAATACAATGACTATGAAAAAACGAGCCGGATGGGTATATTAAAAATTGAAAAAATAAAACAATTGAAAAAGTTGAAAAAAATCACTTAAAAATATAAGGGTCTTGAAACCACTCAAAGTTATTCTCCTGGTCTCATATAAAGCTTTTCTCAAATTCTATTACAGTTTTTGATAATTAAGTTGTGATTTAAGACAGTTAACATTATAACAGCCCATCAAGACAAACATATCTTCAAATTTTATTTAATCAAGCAGACTCTAAAATGTAGTATCCATTAACTATTATAGATATTACATATGTTTATAAGGAATTCATTCCTAAAAGATAATTCTATTCCATTTTACCAATTATTTTTTATAATATATCTTCATTACAATATTTTGTTGCATTAATATACAAATAATCTTAAATATAGTAATGTAATAAAGGAATAGTAATGAAAATATAAACTATTAAAAATATCAATTAAAGCAACCCAAATTATTTTAATATTAAAAATGTTAGAGTTTTATTTTGAAGTGATTTTAATAATTTTAATTAGTAACGGTGTCTAAAGATCTCCGGTTTTAAACAAATTGCATTACGGAAAATACTTTAAATTCATTTAAGCCTTGGGAACGATTAAGATCAAATAAATTATTGGAACTAAGATTTTAAAAATTAAAGTTTTAAGTGAAACCCTACATATTAATTAAGAGAATAAATGCGTTTCAAAAAGTAATCCATAGTTAAACAGGGACGGAAATGTTAACTTTCCTTCGGCAGCTTAAGGTCCGAAATATTATAACCTTTACGTAAATCGAAGCTGAAATGCTTTCTGCTCATACTTGAATAAATGGTCTCTTTAATTTTGTTTTCCTACTACAATTTTGATTGGATTGCAATTAATTGGATAGCTGAAATTAACTTCCTCAGTAGAACTTTCACCTCTGATAGTAATGAAATTAAACTCCCTTATTTCGAGAAAATTCAATCCAAATATTCGTAACCGAAAGATCGTGCCTCTTTTAATTATAATTACTGCCGTCGGCAAAGTCTCTGAAAATTCCAGTTTATTGCCTCATCATGCTCTCTTTGCCCTCCTCTGAAGATAGCCAGGGGGTGGTCGAAAGGCGGAGTCCGGAACGAAAAACTAATTTTCGAAATATTGAACATTTATCCACAAACGGAGAAAAAAGAACATTTTGAACACACTTAAATTCTTTTATTATTGGAAAAGGCATCCCAGCAACTATATGCCTCGCTGTGAAATAATTAGTATCAATTACAGAGTTGTCACGCATGCATTAGCTGGCTATTTCTCTTTCAGAGAAGATCCACTTTATTACAATATCGCGAAGAGGGAGATGAATTGCTTTTAGCTTAAACTTCCTTTGTGCGATAATATTATGTTTACATAGATGCAGAAGAATAAAATAATGCTTGTGCACATATTCAATTATTATAGCCATAAATTAAAAAAAATTAGTTTCATTTTTACTTTGCAGATTATTAGTTTTATTTTATTTAAAATTTACATACACTAGTTCATTCATTTTGTTTCCTGGTGAAATTTATTGAAATGCTCCCAAGAGAGTAGTCTATTATATTTCATTTTCGATTATTTGCTCAGTTATATATTTTTTGAATACACGTAGAGGAAGAAATTAATGCTTGTGTGGAAAATAAAACAATATTACAATATTAGTCAAATTAAAGATTTTCAAATTAACTACAAGAGAAACTTGTAGCTAATTTGAAAAATATATATATATATATATAGCTAAATAAAACAATAATTAGAACAATTTGAAACAAATTGGATTTCAAATTTTAATAAATCGTGGTGGTATAGGTAGTTGTCCAGTCAGCAAGCTTCCTTTCTTTACAAAAATCTTTCTTTATAACATTTTCTTTCTGTTCTTCGGGAAAAAAATGGCAATTAATATGTTATCTAAACTTATCATTTATCCCCTATGGAATTAAAATTAATAATTTCACTCTGTTACAACTTGTATGTCATGCAGCAAATTTATGCAAAAATGATTCACCTTTATGAATAACTTCCATAGTGCATCAATTATTCCTCAGATTTTTGCCAAACTTTCTAATCCTCCTCTCTCGATAAATTTATATGATAGTAAGGCACATCCTAGTTTACGCAAATTCTTAACGACGCCTTTTTATGATGAAAAGTTCCTATAATACTTTAAAAATAATCCCACCAAAAGAGAGGATTCAATAAGCAGATATAAAAAGGTTGGGCTAAATGCTTTGAAAAATATACTGACTTTTTACATGAATCATACCTTTTCTTTTTAAATAAAAAGTTTATGTTTATGTTAAGTATTTTTCATTAAGTCATTTTCGATTTTAATATGAGAGCTAAGAACAAGCTCGATTTCTCTATTTGAAATAATATTTTCAAGGATTCGGATTGGTAGCTGTGTTTGTCATTATTGGGCATTTGAAAAGACTGGATTAAATTTGGATGAGCAACTTGTTTAAGTATTTTCCCCAAATATTCTCATGGATTTACATTCATCAAAACTTTTGATAACATGTAATGTCACTGGCCATACTTACCATAAACAGGCAATATAAAAGTATCTGCAGAATCTACTTCATTAGCCAAATTTCGAACATTTCGTAATTTCAGTGTTTGCGCTATAGTCTTAAGGGTACAGTTACCCACTATGTCTCGAGTTATATGTTCAAAGATATAAGAATTGAATATTTTATAACAAATTATGGTACCCTTAGGATTATATCTAATCAGACGTATTATTGCCAGAAACAGTCAAAGTATTATGGTTAAGGAACTATTGGAATTTCAAAGGTTATGATTATAGATCTGGCGGAAAGTTCTTTGGGAGTTTGTTGCTCGGATGTTATGTAAGTAACTTTTATTTTTTTTAAAAAAATATTTTACATCTGACATGTAATTGATAATATGATGAATCTTTTGCATATAATTTTGTACAGTTGGCATTTACTTAAGTTGAATTATTGGTTAGAATAATGCATTTCACTGTATTATGATTTTTATCTTGTACATAAATTTCCAATGAACATTCAACTTAATTTTTATTAAATTTATGATCGTTTGTAAACAATGTATATTTTATTTTTCATCTTATATTATATTACATGCTTATAAGTATTGAATATTTGCATTTACTTTACATTTATAGCCTTAAAGTGCTTTGTACTGATTATTATTTATCAATATTATTCCATAATTTGGGGGATTTTTTTTTCATTTTTCATCATTCTCTGTATTACAAACTTCCTTAATACTTAAGGATTGACTGAATTATGTTCCATTCACATTCAATTCAAGTCTAATCTTAATTGAAATGTTTCCAATCTGTAATTAATAGGAGACACTTGGCTATCTATCAATCAAATTTCTTTCATCCTATATAGATTCTTCGATTTTTAATGTATGTTAGTATGTTTGTGTATCATACCAGATATCAATACAATGATTTTTCAAAATGAATAGAAATTCTTTTCAGGGTAAGAGTATTACTGAAAAACCGAAGTATTGAAGAAATGTATTACCTTAGTGCAAAAATATGCTTTAGAAAGCCTTCTAAAAATAGCATCGATGCTGTCTTTAAAATCAAAAAACTTCGTATTATTTTACAAGCAAATATTTATTCAATAAGTTAAGGATGGCGAACTGTTTATAATTTGATTTAAGTTCATAAAATAGAATTTAAATGTATTAAAATGAAATCTGATATTCTTAAAATTAATTATTTTATTTCGAAACAATTGTAACAATAATTTCTTGGATATTCATAATGAATATTTTAAATGTTTCGAAATGACTCTTTTGGGAATGTGGGAAATATTATCGCTGTTAATTCTAGCAATAAATAGAACATTGGATAATTGAACTAATTTGATATCATATTTGTATCTAAAACTAGTTTGCATTCTAATGGAAATAAATTAATTGTTATTATAAGAATTAATTTCAAGAAGGAAATTGCCATTAGAAATTCCTCCTATTTCTCATAGCCTTATTGAACCATTCCAAACTTTTATGAAATTCTTTCCCTGAGTAAAAGTTATAAAATTAATGTTATTTAAATATTTTTGGAATTAAAGTTTGCAAATAGGAAAGATGCAAAAGTATTCATGAAATTAAAATCTATTTAAATGCTCCAGTTATCAAAAGAAATTACATTGGGAGAATTTCAAAAATTCTTTGGATTTAACACTTTAATGAAAGTTTTGTCTAATTATGGTATTAAAAATTAAGATTTCAAACGGAAGAATTTGGAAACCTTGTTTACATGAAATTTGATTATAGGCTATATAATGTCCCAATATGGATATAAAAAAATATGAATAAGTCAATTCAGTTGGGAGACCCATATATTCCATTTGATCCTGCAAACCAATTATTAGTAAGATTTTTAATAATAAATTTAGAAAATCGGAGCTTTCATTGACACTTACATCATTTAATCGAAAACGCGTTTCAGCAAATAATTCAAATTTATTTTTATTGTCTGAAAATAAAGTTCTAACGTTTTAGATATCCTTCGAACTACTGCTTTTATTTTACTTGGGATAGAGCTTTATAGATTCAAATATTGATAAAATTTAATCAATAAAATTCTGATATATGTCAAACAAGAAATAAAGGATTTATCCTTCTTTCAGTAAATCTTTTCTAAAATAATATTTAAAATATCTGCATTAACTTTCTCCTACTTAGCTATAATATACTTAGCAATTCAATAAAAAAAATTGTTTTAAAGCATTTATATAATTTAATGTTCAAATAAAATTTAAATGTAATTCTTTAAAATAAATATTTTGCTATGTGTGGATTCAGCAAACTCACTATCTGAAAAACAATTCAATAAAAATGTATTAAAATTTGGTACAAACCAGTCAAAAAAATTTTACCTATAGATTATGCGATAATTTTTGTAAGTTGTGATTTGTTGTCACTTTGAATTCTAAAACATTGATTAATTTTTACTAAAATATTTAGTAAGGACTTCGAATGGTTAAAATATTGTTGTTTTATAGAAAATAATTTTATTCTGATGTCTGTTAGACTTTGTATAAAATGAGAAGTATATACGTGAATTGAAATTGAAACACGATGATCATTAATTAATATGTTTTTCTTTTTTATCAATGAGAATCATCTAATTGCACTCTTCTATTTTAGTTTTTAGACAAAATGTATGTTTTTTTTTAAAATTATGTACCGATCTATTCAATAGGATCCAGTATTTCCCTTCTAAATTTCAATATTGACAAATATCGCTTTAATTCATTGGTTTTGGTAATTGTTCAAAAGAAGTCAATCACAAATTAATAAAGTAGGCTTATTTGCTGAAGTGATGTAACTATAATATAACCTGCTGACACAAATTTTTGCAATTTATTTACTAAAATTCATTCTTTCATTGGATATACAAGATTTTTCAAAAAAAAATAATCAAATTATAGTTATCCATGTGTGGAAACTACTTAAATTTTTGAACATTGCATTCTTTTGAAATTTTAAACAATTATTCCCTAATTCCTTTAGTATGACTTAGAGCTGTAATTATAAAAAAGAAACATATGGGTATCTCACTTGCTAAATTGATTAACTCTATTTCATAAATATTATTACATTTTAATATCAAAGCACTTGATTGGCTCATAACTGTACATATTCAAAACAAATTTCTCTAATAATAAGTATTAACACCTCTAAATGACAAAATCTTTTATAAATAGTTTATGTCTGAAGCCAATCTTATTAACTCCATACTATAATGCATTTATATCATAACAAAAATCTAGTTAACTCGATGCACTATTTTTCTTCGGCTACGGAGACATCTGAAAGTTGTTCGTTTAGTTTCGTTGTTCCCGTCACTGTTTTCGCTTACGTGAACTAATTGCTAGAAAAATAAAATATAAATTAGTTGTGTTCGAATTGTCACGGCAGCAAATACTTTATACATATCAATTTTATTGTAAATTGTTTTTTTTTTAAATTGAATTGTTATAACTTTAAGATGAAAGATGTTAATAACTATTATTTGAGAAAGAAAAATAATGATTTAATAAGTTTATTGAAAATGCTTCGAAGTAAAGAAATACAAGCTGAATCAATTGAGATGAAAGTTCTGGTAAGTGGAAACAGTTACTAGCCTAATGACTCACAATTTCCTATTATTGAATCTCAAGCAAAAAAAGTAGAGAATATTTTTTTTTCGTCAGATGATTGGCATAATACAATATAAACCTGCAAAAAGAAAGCACCGTTTCGTATAGTGCAAATGGCACATCAGGACTTTTTCTTTCCAATTACTTTGAAAAATTCTATCAATAACAGAAAGGTATCAGTTACTGGGTTCCAGTAAATTGGCTCAAAATTCCCTGGATAAAATAAGAAAAGCCGAAATCCCACCCGACAATATTCAAGTGTGACTTTAACGAAGATACCGAACTTAAAGCCATAAACATAAGAAAAAGTGTAGCAGATAGACCACTATGTATAAAAAAACGTGAACAAGCCTTTACTGCATCCAACAGGCAGAACAGTGACAAGAGAAAAGAGGAACTATATGTTGGACATGTTGAAATTCATTTCTCCTATTAAACACGAGTATTAAATAACTTTTAAGTAAAAATTGACATTATTTAAGTTCAAGCACACCTTACAAAGATGACATCATTTATATTGATGATAAATCAATTTAAACAAAGTAATAATGCTTGTAATATTATGTAAGAGTGGCAAAATAGTTCTTATTCATATTTTCCTAAAATCTTTAATAAAACGTGTACTTATTATAAAGAAGTTTTTCTGTAATTAAAGAATAATTCGAAGGCTGAATTTGAATTAAAAATTTATTTTCACTTTCCAAATTGATTAACTCCCTTAATCACGAAAATATTGTAGTAGTAATAGCAATTACTCTAAGTATATTCAATCTTATAATTTCCATTTGTTATTAGATAAAAGATGCGCATGCAGTAAAACAGTCAACATCGTTTTTTTGAATTTTTAATTTTAGAAATATTTTTAAAAAGCAATATATACTATTTTATCATTTTTCTCGATGTTTTTTTATGGATTTAATCGATTTGGCAAGTGAAGCATCCATATTATGAAAGGTAAATATTCAGATTTTCACTCTTTTATTGAACTTTACTTGTTTTGTGTATGCAAACTCTAAACATAGCTATAGTTTATTTAATCTCTTCATAGTGCATTATATTAATGAAATTTTTGACTGTTGAGTATTTTTTTTTTTGGGTTACATGATTTTCTTTAAAAAAATATTTTTTAAACTACTCTAATATTAAGTCTGTTTTTGCTATCCGGTAAAGCTGTAAAGAAAACTTCGGAAAACACCGAGTATAAATTTTTTTTTCTGAGAAACAAATAATAAATTACAAAGAATATATAATGACTTTTGGTTACTAAATGTTAGCCCATCTTTTATGCAATTAATATAATTAGAAAAAAAATAGAAAAAATATTTTTCTTAGCAACACAAAAATAGGTCAATATTATCGATTTTTATTTCATGCTAAATTAATGCTTTCAGCTGTCACATGAATCACAAATCGACGTGGCATTCTCTTCACCACGGTCCCTTCCTGAAAGAAATGTCAAAAGCTTGAATCATTTTGTGTTTGGAAAATCCTTGAAAGAGTATGGAAATTACAATTTTAGACAAAATATATAATGAGTCTAGTTTTCTTTTTTTCCGTATCGATATGCCATCAAGGATTATCGATCTTTTTCATTCATTTTTTAAAAGCGATAGCAAAATAAAACAAACTAGTTAACCTCTCATAACAGTGGAGTTAGTTTCATTTGTTTTCATTGCCAATAAATTCAACTTTTTGCAAGTTAGATGCTGTTCTTAAAGTTGCACAGTTGGAATAGAGAAGTCTGATTGATCAACTATATTTCAATCTGAAGAAATCATGAAATTGTTGAAGAAAATTGGCGACATGTTTCCAGCCAGTGAAATTGAAGTTCGTGTCTAATTATCAATATACAATGAAATTAGACGAAAGAAGTCAGAAGACTAATCATAGTTCGTCAAAAGATCGAGAGTATTCTTAAGAAATCTCGGTTAATAAAAATGTTCGAAACGATAGAAGTAGATATGAACAGTGAACCCTACCTAGATATTTCCTCACAAGGAATTTATAGTGAAATAGTGAATTTCTGGTTTCTACCTAAAACCATGCATAGTGGACGAAATATTGATGGCATTTCTAGAAATCACGAGATTCCAAATTTAAAAAAAATAGGTTAATGTTTAATCTGAATAATTCTGTAGTATTGTTTCCCATTAGAGAAAACACATATTATATTGGATAAGTGCGAGTACCATCTCTCTCAAAACTAGAAAGTGGAGATGGACAGATACCATTAATGAATTATTTAGATAACATAAGCATTCAAATGAAGTAAAAATTTGCAAATTCTCAGTGGTTATGACTGATTTATTGATACCTATTACTTTAAATATGTGAAATTTTCAAAAAAAATGTTAAAAAAATAGAAAAATGAATAAAATAAACTTTTGTTAGCGTACTAAAGCTAATAACTTATTCGATATAAGGAACACATGTGCAGGGATTTAGGATATAAAAAGACTGAGTTAGAATGTCAACCATATGTATAAAGATTAGTAATTAATTAA
>JAOUZG010010572.1:0-14011 GCA_026289955.1 Argiope argentata | reverse complement strand
TATATGAATCTATCTAGCAGAAACCAGTACCATGGTAACTAAAAAAAAGCAAGCGATTATTGCCGTCTATTTTTAAATTTATAACTTCGCATTTTTTTATTGAAAACTACATAGGTATTAAACACAATCCATGTTTTCTCAGATTTCAGCAACGGACAGAAAATCGAGCAATTTAATATGTGATAAACGAAAAGCAATTATGAGCTATAGAGCAATAGTGATTTAAAGGAATATAGTCGAAAATTTAGTTTCAAAAATAAACAAATTCATGAAAAATTGTAACATTACCAAGCCGATATCATTAAAAAGACCTTTTTTTTACCATTTTGAAACGATGTAAAATTTCTTTTTTAAATGATATTTTAGAAATTATATAGGGAAAGGGCCGAAATTCAATTTAATTTTTAATTATTAATTCCTTATCAAAAGTTCAAAATGTTGTTTGTATGTGAATATTCTCATCTTCAAAAGTATATACGAAGCCTGTTTGGAAATTATTTATCAAATAGTCTGACCTGAATACCTCCAACTTACTACGTCCTATATCTTCAACGTACACACACACTCATTCATATTCAATATTAATAGAAATAGAGATTAACAACGAATGTCGACTTGAGTAATAGTAAGCTTAAATTTGAGTACCATAAAAATATAAATTATAATTAATAAATAAATTAAATAATATATTTAAATACAAAATAATTGAATATAAATTGAGATGTTAAACCAAATTCATCAATTAATTAATCCAGTTTCCATCCTATTTTTACCCAGATTACCTAGAACCTCAAATCAACCACTGTTTAGAAGAGGGGTGTTTTACTGAGAAAACAGATATTGCGTTTAGACTATTATAATATGCAAAAAGTATGCACATATTTTTCTCTGGATGAACGTTCTGAATGCAAAAGCAATAACCTGGAAAATAAAGGCCCTTTTTTACCATTTATGAAAGCTTTCAAATTGTCATATCGAATCTTTTCCAAGGCTTCAGAAACCATTGGCGAACATTAAACAAAACATTGCGCTTATATTTTGAATTGGATAATATTTTCTATCTAAAAAGGAGGTTTCTGTTTTAAGATATAGGTAAGATTATTTTCTGAAATTTTCTCCAAATAAATAGTTTAACAATAAAAATAAATATTCGGCATTTGCGAAATTCAGAAACAATTTTTTTATCGTTTGAAAAGAATTGTTTTCATATGAAGCTTTCATAGTTTAATGTTGTTATATATAATACTGGGGTCTTACAGAATCAATATTCCAAGATTTAAAAAAAAATGACTGTACCCTAATTATTCTAATTTTTATATGCCAATTTATGTGCCAAAGAAAGTTACATTTTTTGTTTGTTTTGATTGGTTGATTGTTTCTGAGTTTATAAATGTTTCACTGAAAAAGTAAAGAATTCTAACATGCTTTGTAAAGCATTTGTGAGACCATTCTTGGTCACTGTAGGGCAATTTACTAAGGAAATCAACTTTGGAAATAATTTAGAATTGTCTAGAATGTTATTTTTTATAACCTGGTCAGTTTTAATGGCAGAAAGATTTTTTTTAATATTAACCAGTTGAAAATTTTGAACTAAAGGTGATATACAGGACCCAATAATTTAGATGAAGAACAAGTTTTATGTCATTGTTATGATAAAACAACGATGAAGCAAATGAAACATTAAATTCGCATTCACATAATTTCCATCCTTTTTTGAAAATTAGTAATCTGGTTTTATTTCTTGCATTAGTGATGATAGTAGTCATTCCTTTTTTATAGTTTCTCCAGAAATATATTAATCAAGATAAATTAATTCAATTTTTCATTTTTTTCGAGAAATAAATTATAAAGAGAAAATTTTATAATTCCATTTAAATATTTAAGATGTGAGTTATTTTTGTTACATACAGACAGACGTCTAAAATGAACTCAGGGATATCTAAATCAAAGATCTCGAGTTCAAACTTTTTGCCGATTACTGTACTTTCTCTATACTACATAAACGAGAAAGTAAGAATAAAATTCATGCCTTTCTATTTATATCTGTTTCCAACGTTATTTCCAACGTTATTCCAAACGTTATGACGTTATTTCCAAACTAGATTCTTTACCACACCTTTTTTCATATTATAGTTAATCAAAATACGCCTACGACAAAGATACTTTTTACACCAAATGGATAAATGGCTCAAAGCGAAAACTGAAATAGCTACCTTATATATTTCCAAATATCTGCTAAATTGTTCGTCAGGGTTTGCAATAAGAGTTGATCTCGTTAATGCAGCTCAGATTGCCCATTTCTAAAGGAAAACCAAGAAAAGGTTTCCTAAAATAAAGATGGGCTTTCTTGGATTCTCGAACATTACGTGATCGGTCTCAAAGTCAATCTAATCCAAAAATACCCTCCGAATCCGTGAAAGATGTGTTAATTTAGTCTGTAAGCCAGTAGCTTAGTTCAGTCAGCAATTCTGAAGATGTTTCTTGAGATCTAAATGCTTCTTAAAAGGTTTTCATCAATTTTTTGTATGATAATCCAAAAACATTTTGTGTATTTCATTATATTTGCAAATTCTAACTAGAAAATACTAAGAAGCAAAAAAAAAGGAAATCAGCGATTGCAAATTTCAACTTATCATGTGAGGAAATTTTTAAGACATTATTTGTATTAGTTAATTAAAGTCATTAACCAATTTAAAGGGTTTGAAATAATCATGGAACTTCTCTATCGGTCTAACTGTATTATTTTTTAAACCTTCATTACCAATATTTCTAACTGGCAAACAAAGTTCGAATGATTTTGAGATGGAGAAATAACATCGTTTTTCTAAATATCGATACATGTGTAATCTGGTAGACCCATGATTGTTTCAAAACTGTTAAAATTCGTAGGAATTCAAAGAAGGAATAATTTAGAAATCAATCTGTAACTTTAGTTGACGATAAAACACCAAATGTGGCAATCATTTGTATTATTATTTTCTAAAAACCCTAAAAACGAAAAATCGCCAATTTGTTGCCAATGCATTTTGAGGCTTCAAAAACTTCAAGCCAAAGCAACGAACAGAGAACGAAATTATGAAAGAAATCATTTGCAAACACAGGATTATTTGTGAAAGAGTCAGATTTTTTGCAAATGAGTGAGAAAAATGCAATCGGTTATCATCATGAGAAGAACACTCATCATATTTTTGAAATTAGAAGTATGCCGCATTTGAATAAATAACAGTGCATTATCTTTTGATTGCAAAATTTTACGGATTATTTTTGGGTTTAACAGGTTCTAATATAAAACACTGTAATGGCATTTACTTAAGAACAAATAAAAATTGGTATTTAAGAATAAAAAAGAATATTTTCATAAAAATCTTTGAATTCTAAGTTTTAACTTAGAATTCAATGATTAGTTTTAACTTAGAATTCAATGATGATTCAATCTTCCGTGAGTTAAAAAATAGGTGGCATTATGTCTGTCGATCTGGTCTAAAAACACGATAACTTAAGTATGCTTTGATGTAGATGGATGAAATGTAGTATATGGAATGATGACCAACTTTCTTGATTTAAGACAAAAATTCTTATCAAAATTTGAACTAAGTCCATTCACAGGCTATCTGGCTGAATGGCTGGTTCTTCAAGTATGTTTTCATTCTTCAAAGTATTGAACATAGATAACATTAAAATGTGTCGAATAGAGAAGAGTTCGAAAGCTCTCTATGCAGTCACATGAAAACTGTAAAAGAATTAACTAAGTTCTAAGTAATAAAATTTAGTAGACAGGTTTAACGTTTAAATTCGGATATTTATCAAAATTTTGAATCGCATTCAAATGGACGATCGTCTGTCATTCCGTATTCTTGCATGCATATAAACGTAGTTATTCAAATTAATAAAATTTGATATGCGATTTTGTGAATACAACAGTAATACCATGTCAAATTTCTGTTTCAAAAAATCGAACAAAGACGTTCAAAATATATTCCACAATAGATCCAATAAAAACGGGACGAGATAGCTTGGTTGGCGAGGAGTTGAATTCGCATCCCTTGAGCTACAAGTTCGAACTCACCAGTCAAACAGTACTAAGGATGGTAGCTTTCACTCGTTTAATCCGCCGTGATCTCAAAGTCCTCCATGTCGAGAGTAATACCACTGGGGGTACTGGGTTAGAGGTGAATTAAAATAATAAAGAATTTCTCATCTACATTGCATTACCTCAACTGGTGTATTAAATTCACGCATTTTGCGTTTTCATAATTAGCTTTGAATCTTCAATTGGCGTTAAAAGTTCAATTCTATTATAATTTTTGATGAGTTATTTATAGTTTTGTAATTGTTAGGCCGGGATAGCCTGGTTGGTAGGGCGTTAGATTTGAATCACGTAGGTTGCGAATTTGAACCTGCCAGCCGAAGATTCCTCGTGTGTGGTGAACGTTAAATTTATCGTAGTCACAAAGTTCTCCATTTGGAGAGTAATACCACAATGGATATTGGATAAGAGGTAATCGTTCTCTATTCGAGATCTAAATTACGATCTGTCGATGAATGAATGAAAGACATGAATAAAGTCCGCCTCGTAAAAATGGTTTGTAGCGAGTGTGAATTAAAAATAAGATTTCTGCCCTCTGGTGCGCAGGGGTTCATAACCTCAGAAGCTGCTCCGCCCCTCCTTTCTTTGTAAAATGGAACATGAGAAAAAAACATTCAATAAAAATGTGTTTCTTGCAACAGACTTACATTTAGCTTCAAACAAATATCAATGCTGTACAAGATAATCACGTACTTACCCTAAGTCCCCAATTTTATGTGGAGAAAAGAGAATAATTAAATGCAGAATGGAAAGAGGGAAATAAGCTTTCAGCACACCACCCTTACTTGTTCCTTTACAATATTTAAGCTCAATGAGGTATTTTTTTTCTCGGAACACAGTACATAGAGAGTGAAACCGAATGGAATATATAGAATAGTGTCAAAGCGGAGCAGAATCCATTGTGCTCATATGCGCACATCAATACTGCATTGTGATTGACGATTAATAGTATAGTTAACCAATAGGCTTCCATTTGCATTTCCCTGGCGCACATTCTGACGTCATAGGGAAATTCAGTGAGAGGTAAGATTGAAACTATGTTCAGAGGCATCTATATCTCTCAATGTATATTTTAATGATTTGGGTGTATATTTGGGAAATGCCTTTGGAATCTATATGCAAACCAACACACAGATGTAGGTTATTACTCTCTTATGCCCCATCATATCCCATTCCTAGAGCTACAAACGATAATCATCAAATTTGGAACAGATGTGAACAAAAGCGGAAAAATATGAGGCAGTTTTATTATTTTCTAGAATATCCCGAAGTGAAAACAAAGAAATTCTGAAAGAAAATCTGCTATATTCTGAAGAATGAAATTATAAAATTACTGCTGAAATAGCATAAGTATCTTTTTTTACACCCTCATATATGATAAATATAGGAATTATTGTATTAGTGAAAAATTTCAAAAGCAAGATTTTGAAGCATCGCCAAGATTCAAACATCGATTCGTTCAAAAAAATTAAGAATATTTTTGGCATTAAGCTTTTCTGCCTATAAACACGATAGATCTCAAGCAATCAAGGCAAATGTAAAGTATTAAATGGCCTTTATTTCAAATTAGTAGATTTCTATCAAATTTTGAACAAAATTTATTTTATAGGAAATCCATCCGTCTATTTATGTGGAAGTGAATTCGATAACCAAGACTCAAAGAGGTAGAAAAACTAAATTTGGTAAACAAATTTAGTTCTTAAAATATTGATATTAATCAAAATTTGAAGCAATTACTTCAAACGTTTGACCATATTTTGGTCTGCACTTTCGTATACCTAAACACAAAAAATCCGTCATCAATCAGCAATAATCAGTCACAATGACTTCAGTCAATGAAATCTGGTATGTTATCTACGAAACAAATTTTAACGTCAATCGGCAAGCAAAAAAATGTCGCCAAAAATATAAATTATCGCAACAGATTCACGAGGTTAGATTGAAGACAATATTCTATAGTTCGTAACTATTGTTTATCAATGTTTTGCCAAGTATTCATGGTCTATCAGAGGTGCCTATATGTCGGGAGAAAAGTAAGGCCTTTATAGGAGTATGCGAGAAAGTTTTGAAAAGACCACTTCCACTGCTTCTCTATGACAAGTTGTAGTATTCATAAATGAAAAAGAATGAAGCATGAAGTCATCAATTAAGATATTATGGACGGAATATTAAGTAATTAAATTTATCAAAGAGAAAAAAAATGAATATTCATAAGATTAATCAGATGTAGAGTTTGGGTTGCATCCATATCTCTAGTATACGCAAAGAGAAATTTTCCTGTATACGGAATTCTCCAAGTATAATAGCTAATCAGCAAACTCATTTGCTATGGAATCACGGTAATTATCATCATGCCCCAGGCCAGGTAACTACTACAGTATTGATCAGAGTTAGATGCGTTCAGGATTAGTGCAGAGAACTAGAATTTGATAACACTCAATTTACTTTTTCTACAAATTTGCTTGAGCTTAACATCATAATGAAAATTTTAGACGTTTTGAAATGCACTTGTACTTTAGGGAGTGAAAACAATTATATGTGGCTCTGTACATATCCATAGGTTTCAAGATACTATCAAAGTAATAGTGGAAAAGGAAGGTGGTGTACCTTAAGACAAACTTCATCTTAGTAATTCAAACGCTCAGAGACCAAGTTAAAATTGTTCTTCTAAATACCAAACAGAAAATCTAGTAGTATTACACATTTTAGAGACAGAACATCCAGATCTATAACGGTTTCAATAATTGGATAATAGGCATTCACTAAGAAAAGATATTTGAATTTTTTTTTCAATTGATTTTTTTAGATTTAGATTCAAGAGATCCAAAGAATAATCGTAATTTTAGATCTAAATTTTAATTGAGATCTTAAGTTAGATTAAGATCTAAATCTTAAGACTTAGATTCAAGAAAGTTTTCCTTTACCACTTTCGAGATATATTGTACAAAACCCAATTTTCTATCACTTTAAAATTTTAAACGTATGTTTTACAGTCGCACATCATTTTTGAGTCTGCATAATTTTTTAAAATTATTTTTTCAACAATGCTTTTCATTTAAATTATTATATTTTCATTCACACACAATAGAATGGTATTAAAATATATTTTGTTATACAATAACTTTAATATGAATATTTTATATAATTAGCCAGACTAATAATTTAATAAGACTATTTTACGATGTTTCGACTTGATGCTAGGAAAAAAACTCAGTGCTTAAATGCTATGTAATTAATTTGGAAATTAAAATTGATATTTTCTGTAGTTATGGTCCAAAGTTGTTTTCCCCCCTGCTTATTTGAAGATAAATAATTACAGATGTGTATACGCGAAAAGTATTAGTCTGAGAAAACTGCCATCTGTCTCAAGCTGCCATCTGTTGAAGAAAAACTATTTTAAAAACACATCCTTCTCGGCTACTGGTATTAAAAATTTCATAAATTTTATAACTTATTTAAATTTGTTTATCCTTTCTTTTCAAATTAATATTTATTGCATAAACAATGCATAATCCCGAAAGTCTATACATTCAAATCGTTAATAGGCGATGCCTTTAGCAGGCTGAAATCGTATTTCAGCGTAGTAACAATGAATTGATTTTGTATCGCGGATATTCATTTCAATTTTTACGATAATTATTGCCCTTAGTAAAACGCTCCCAATATGAAATTACCAGTTCTTAAGCGAATTCCATGAACAGCATATCTACAACGAAATCCAAAATCGAAGCTATATAAGAATGTGCATCAATTCTTCCGCAATGTTCATCATTTTTGTTAATCTTACTGCTATCCTCCTCAAAAATTGCAGAGAATTTAACTACAGTATCAAAAAAGAGGAAGTCTTTTGACATACAAATGTACATTAAAGGATTATAGATTCTATTTTAATATTTAATAATAATGTGAATGCTGAACAAGCGTATAATACTATTGTATTTCGAGATTTCTCCTCTGAAGAAATGACATTTTTAAAATCTTTTCCGTAATTAATATTTTCAAGCCAGTCATTTCGTAATCGATATCTTTTAGATTTCATATTCGAAACGAGACTCCGTCCTACCAAATTATTTCGTAAACCGAATTTTTGTGCAACGGAGGTTTGAATACATAATGAAAAGTCCACTTGTAGCTGATTGTGCTGCCATCTATTTTACAAATTCACAAGTACTTTATTTAAAAACCCCTAGTTATTTTCTGGCTATTTCTTGCATCCATCGTTTATTCGACTCTGGAACCAGTTAGTTCAACAGGAATATTATCAACTGTTAATTGTAGTGTAATTTAATTCTAAGAAAATTCCGCGATAGATGCAAGGCCTAGACTTCGATTAATCGAACAAATTTGTTAATAAAATTCAGGGTTGTTGTTGTTTTTCCTTATTACACATAATTCTTGTTTTACGCAACTTTAAAAAACGGCATAAATATAAGGTATGAAATATTTGACGAAATGAAACATTGAAAATTTTTTTAAATTTATTTCAAGATTGAATTATATTGTTAAAAACGGAGATTTCTTTTTTTTTTTTTCAACATTTGGATTTTAACTAAATTGGTATCATTTAAAAAACAGCTTTTCTTAAATTTAACAGAATTTAAATTAATTAAAAGAACAACTTTAGCATTACTGAATATTTCCGGAAATTTCTGCCGAATTATAATTAAGATTTTTACTATCTTTAAAAACTAATGTTTCTGGTCAGATATTTCAAAATACGACATGTTTCAAATATGGCTGTAAATATTATAATTCTATAGAGCACTCAATTTCGGAAAATTTAGCAACCATTATCAAAAACAACAACAACTAAGCACAAATTCTAAACACGAAATCTGTATATCAATATTTACAGATACGCCATACCCTAAAACAGGTGTCTACAAAGCAAGAAATCTGTCCAGCTAGTATACTTTGAAATTTGTTGAATTCTTCAAATTCAATCAGTGAGGAGTAATATTTTCTGATTCTTTATGAATACCAATTTACCAAGATACATTTGTTGTCAAGAAAAATAATATAGACATAGCCGTACCGAAAGGGGTGGAAAGCAAGCATTAGGAATTAGGTGATCCAGCTGCATATTCAAGTAACCAAATAGAAAAAGATTTGGCCGAAAGCTACATACACGATCAGAAAATTGAAAACAGGACTAAAGTAATTAGATACATGTTCTTATAAGCTAGCAGGTCTCTACAATTCTTTGATAAACAGAAACTTTCGAAATTGCATCTCCAACTAACACCAAGCAAGAAAAACGACTTTAGAACTTTTAACAAACCGAAAACTAGATTAAAATGTTCAAAACTGGAAGCCGAAAGCATATTTTTAAAATACGGCCTATTTCGATGCTGTAAAAGCTAACGCTATTGTCAACACCCTAGAACATCACTTTCAAACTTAACCGATTGAGCACCCCTAAATGAATTTCGTCTTAAAGATTGCAATTATTACATAGAAAGGTTCACAACCACCAGGCAGTTTTCCCGATTTGCTCAGTTGTTTTCAGGAGCAAGAGCCATATTTGGTCAAGTTGTGACAAACACGAAATTATAGAACTTCAATTCTTGAATCATCAATAAATAATGAGTTGTATAAAAGATGCTTTAAACTAACTTCTAAGATACTAATAAGGAATTAAACAAGTTTAGCAATATCAGTAATTTTAAGATAAAGAAAGAGATTTTGGTGAGGATTTTATCCCGCTAGGTCTGCCATTTTCTTGGATATTGCTAAAGCCTTCGAACGTATTTGAATCGATGGGCTCATAAATATAACTAATCCATCTTCTTAACACTATGACAGAGAAACCAGTTCTTTCTCTTAAAATTTAAAAATTCCTTGCTGAAGAAATTTAGAACTCGAAACTTCGTCCTCATGCTTAGAATACAGCAAATTAAAATAAAATAATTTTATTTACTCTCCATAACCAATGATCCCAAATCATCTCGGCTAAACTCAATTAGCATATCGATGTAATAAAAACATGGATTACTCAAATATATCGGAAGCAAATGCCAAATATTATGTTTCTATTCGGAAAAAAACACCTACACCACCGAAATTATTTCGAAAAGAAATTCCATGAAATAATTATAGTTTATCACAACTATTACCAATACAATACATTACTATTGCTAAGCATATTTAAAGACAGCTGTAAAGAAGCTAAATCCAAGCTTTATCTCATCCTTAATTACAGGTCTCAACTACCTCGCAAGAAGTATCAGATCCTCAAAACCATATTCCGCCCTCAGTCTGTCACGCATCGGTAGCTGCCAGTTTCAGAACCCTACCACGCAGCATTAAAAAATAAACAACTGTGAAGTTTGGCAAATTAGGTAGATGTCATAATTTGACAGAAACAATGACGTATGCAAAGGCAACTGCAACAAGCTTCCAACCAAATTATTCGATAAATTAGAAAAGATAACTACTTCATTAAAGAAATGTATACCACGTATCCAAATAACATCACGATTGATCGTCATCGCATCCATGTTTCGTTAATGCTGTATAAACAGACTTAAACCAATTCGTTATTAAAAATTTTCTCCAATAACAGAACACATTCAATTCTATTCAACATACTACCGCCTGAAAATCATTTTCATAATGCTCAATTTCACGTCAACACCCATTGCACCTGTTAATTGACACCAACAGATATGCACATTCGCAACGAATCAAGGAATGGATAAGGCGAACATTCATAGGAACGAACCAGGGAGGGTGCTACCCAAAATTTGACAAATTAGCCTCTAATCATCCATCTCACACACAAATAAATTGCCTTGATGCAGGCAAAGAACATCGTGCATAACAAAAGCGCACACAACATACGAAATGTCAACCATTATCCGGCTTTTAATGAATGCATAGGCGCGTTTTACTGGCCTATAAAAAGCAGACATAAAATCGTAGTCTGAAATTCTCATACCAAATACAATAATCTACCGCACTGCACCTCTAGGCTGTAGTTCAATGCAGTTAGTTAGGGCACTAAAAATTTTAAACCCAAGAGCTAACATTAATCCAATTAGATCTCTGCATTTATCAATACTTTCGTTCAGTTTCATTTCCGCCGATGATTACTAAATAAATTTTGCCAACCATTTGAGAGAACTCGGCAGATTTAATGCAAGCAAAGGCCATATACCATTTTTTTTGGGGGGGGGAGAAATTCTGGATGAAGTAAAACGTGGATGTAAATTACCAAGTTCGAAAATTTTGAAGATTACAATACTTTCTCGTATATGGATTGAAGCCACAAAACAAGAATTGATCCCATACGAATGCAATACACGGGAATAAGCGACACGGGCATAAGCAAAAAAAAATCATGGGCTGCAGCTGATCTTTCAAAGTCAAATCCGACTGAAAACGAAACACCGGAAGATGCAAATCAAGAGGTAGTGGCGAAAATGTTGGATGATTTAGATCCCAATAAGACAAGACGTATGCTCCGGTAATCATATATACAACAACGGAGCGTTTTTATAGTTGCAGTTGCGGATATAACCCTAACCACTGCACACGTAGACAAAAAACATTTTCCGAGCATTGCTCACATTGAGTTACAAACCGAGAAAGGAAAAAATATATTTCTTCACTTCATTCAAGAGCTTAAATTACTGGCATTGGGTAGAAAATGTTGAAGTTACAATTTGAGACAAACGGATATGTAACTTTCATCATTACTGGGGAAAATTAGGAAGATAATCAATAAACTACGAAAGGAAATTACTGACTGGAAATTCTGAAAAACACGTAGAGGAAATTCGCCACTTCGTTTAAAAATGGAGCAACAGCCCTATTAAATGGACGTCGGAATGGCAGAGCGGTTACGTAGAAGCCGGATTCTGCTTGAGTATAAGTTATAGCGCTAAGGCTGACCAATTTAATGATTAACTAACACCTCTCCGAGTGAGTAAACAATCATGAAAAAAAATTGACGCAATTCTATTAGCATACCTCAAAAAATAATCATAAAGACGAAACGCGTTCAACAGATTAGAGAAACCGAGCTAGAGCCCTAACACAACAGGAACACGATAGCAAATAAACATCCTCTACTACGTCCAATAAAATCTGAACTGCACCCGTAAGGAAAAAATTGCTTTAGATTCATAGTTTATGTTATTTTCCTGTTGCTAAGCGTTTAACTTATTAAACGATGTTTCGTTAGCAGTGTGCCATTTTCTTTATAGATTTATTTAATAACAATTTGTAATGCTAATTATTATTAATTTATAGACCGTTTATTTCCTGGAGGCAAGAAAATAATTTTTCGTGTCTTTATACGAGTTTTATAAGGTTTCCTAACAAGATTTAATCGCTAAAAATTTTTAGTATTAAAATTAAAAAATTTGTAATTAAATTGGGCTGTGAGAAGTATTTAAGGGCAGTTTTAATTGTTAAGTATCCTCTATGTCACTTAATCGAGATTTAGTTGGAATTATGCATATTCCTAGTTACTATATCAACCAATTATTAATCATAACTAATAGTTTTAAATAACGAATTATTTTAAAATAAAAGCGTTATTCACTAAAGAGAAAATTTTAAATCGAATAAATGGTAATTAATCTTACTCCCCAATAGCTTGAATATAATTTAACAAAAATTGCAGATTTAAACATTTTAAATCATTAATTTAAAAAGACTTTCAATTCAGAACAATGCAAGAAAAAGCATTGCCTTATAGAACTTCACTACAAATTTAAAAAAGTTATTTTTCTATGTGCTCTCGTCTAATATAAGCTATTAATTAGCCCTATGAAGATTCTGCTTAAAAAATTTTCTTTTAACTCTGGATATGCCCCAAAATTGCCCTGTTGTGTTTGTAAATGAAAAGAAAACACACCTACAGAACATACAGCTATCGCAAACCAGCTCATAAAAGGGCGTCTGGATGCGAAAAATGCAGGTTCATACATGCCGATAGCAGCTGATTACCTCCTATTTTTTTTCATAGGAGGTGAATTATTTTTTTTTTCATACCATACAGAAAATAAGATATAACATTATAGAAATAAAAATTTAAAAAAACATGCAGGCAGTATAAAAATAATTGTAGGCAGTCTATGTCTAAAGTATTTCACATCAATAAGTTCACATCATTTAGTCCGTGATGAAAACACATGCTATTGTTCTTTTAACGAAAGTCGCATATCAAAATGCGAAGATATATAGTTTCAAGAGCTTGTCATTAATGTTCATAGAAGATTAAAAATTTAAACGAGAATCCTTGATTAGTTCATAAGTCAGTCCAGATCCTTGCAGTAGGAGTTGATTCTTGCAGGCAAGAGTTTAATTCTTGTTTTAATACTTTTCAAGGTTGCATGGCATTCCTTCAGTCATCCAGTCATCAAAGTAGTAGGCAGTCCTGGCCGTTGCAGGGTGAGTCGAAAGAGTATTCACCTCGAGGCAAGTGGATAAAGAAAAAAACGTATTAATAACAATAAGCATAACAAAGGTCAAAACATTAATAAAAAATAAAAAAAATAGAAGGAAAATAGCTGTAAATTTGCTTTAGATAAATGCTGCTTCAGATAAGACTTAACAGTTTTACTCAGATGGTCTCCCTTGTTTACACATATTACGATTATATTCAAAAGGACTTTTTATAATCATGTTGAGAAACCGGTTCATCGTTATTATCAAATATACTCACAAGCCGCCCTAAACGTAATTGCAAATGGCTATGGTTTATCTAATTAAATTGATGGACAAAGAAAGATAAACGCTTAAACTTATGCAAACATCCGGAACGAAAATTTAAAATCCATCTTATTGCTCTTATTTAAAAATGTATAAGAGTTGATACTGAACTTTTGAACAAGAACAGAATTTTACTAATATTACACACACACATTATATATATATATATATATATATATATATATATATATATATATATAT
>JAOUZG010010558.1:53865-76280 GCA_026289955.1 Argiope argentata | reverse complement strand
AGCTAGATGATCTACATAGATCTGATCATCAGATCTATGAAGGCCATAGTAGCTATAAGTCCCAAGATTTGAAACCAATCAATCAATCAATCAGATCTATGAACTTATTCACCCTGACAAAGTTTTTATTGGTGTATATTTAATACCTAAAGCGGGGGGTCTTTTGACAGAATTGGTGATTGCATTAACGAATTGTGACGAGATTAAATATTAATTGAACAGAAGTTGGAAGGTTTTGACATGCTAGATAATGTGTTGGATTTGAAGTTGTTCAAGTGCGGCCGAAGTACAATAAGTCTGCAATGTATTAAATGATGCATTTAAATTTGATGTGGGACTAAATATGTTTCCACAGAACATTTACTGCAAGATGGATGAAAAGTGCTTTTTCATTACGTTTGAGAGTAGGGGGTTGATTCTACTACACTAAAATATAAATTATTGCGTCGGATCTCTGGTAGGTTTCTTTCATTGTAATCAGGGAAGATGGAATCTTTTGCAACCGTCAATAGCGCTAATCGATTGAAATGATAGAATAAATTCATCTCTTGTAACTTGGTGAAGTTTGGTTTGTAAATGGCATGTATTCTTACATTAACTCGAGAATGGTGGTGTGGTTTTATTTTTTTAAAAAGTTAATATTTGGCAGGTTAATGTCTCAACTGCTCTTTTATTTCTTACTATACAAAGAGAAAGTACTACAGTCGACAAAAAGAAAGCATAGTCTCCAGTTTTTGATAGTAAATAATTCATTTTTGGAAATTGGTTGTGTGTATAAGTACAGTGGGACAGACAATTGAAGATACACCTTACTTTTACTTGATAAATCCAACTTTCAATCGAAATAACACATTAACTAGAAGTGCAAACACGCTTTTATTTTCACTAGTAACAAAAGGGTTAATTTACAGTAAAAATAACGAAAATCAACAAAAAAATATCTAAAATTAAAAATTTCACAAATATTTGAAATAAACATAGGCAGAATTTTACCTCAAAAAATTACGGATACACCAATAAAATTTGTGTGACATATCGCATACAAACACAGTTTCAATATTTGGTTGCATGTCCTTTGGCTTTTATAATGTCCTCCAAACGTCTTGATACCGATTCGACCAATTTTTTGGTAGTATGTGGAGATGTTTTATTCCATTCTTCTTGTAGCAATTGCTTTAAATGGGCTTTGTTCCTAATTTGGTGTTTTTCGACCGCTATTTCGAGTGTGGCCCACAGATTTTCTATGACATTGATGTCAGGGGACTGTGGTGGTGTGTGCAATTGCTGTTTACAATGAAAAAATACCACATTTTAACATTACGTGCAGTATGTTTTAAGTCTTTGTCTTGCTGGAAAATAAAATTTCCATCTATACCCAATTTTTTCACCTTCTTTAAGATTGTTGTTGAGTATATCTATATAAAGCTTATGATCCATTATACCATCTATAAAAACTAAATTTCCTAACCCATTTGAAGCCATACAACCCCAAACCATGATTGAGCCACCACCATGTTAAACTGTAGGAAGTATATTTTTTGGATCCAAAGCGGTGTTCGGCTTTCTCCAAACGATGCGACTGCCATCACTTCCAAAAACGTTGAATTTACTTTCGTCACTAAATATAACTTTCTTCCAAGAGTTATCTGTCTTCAATTGATGAGTTTTTGCAAACTCGAAACGCTTTTTCTGATTTTGTAAGCTTATGAAATGTTTCTTTGTAGCTACTCGACTGCTATATCCAGCATGTCTAATCACATTTCTCACAGTTTCAGCACTTACACTTCTGCCCGTTATTCGAAAAGTGTCTGCAGCTAGTTTGACTGCACTTAGTTTAGGATCAATCTTGATATCTTTCAAAATTTTCCTTTTGGTTACATCACTCAGAATACTTTTCCTTGCTCTTTCACTTTTATTTTCAATTAATCCATCGCTTTTAAATCTTACAAGGATTTTCTGGACACACGAGTGGCTTCTACCGACAATTTCAGCTATTTCACGATAAAAATTTCCTTTCTTAAATAACCTTAATATAAATTTTCTTACATCAACACTGGTCTCTCTTCGAAGACCCATTTTCCATTTAAAATTTCGACTTTAAATTCACATAACCAACTTCAAAAGACAAAAGTAGAAGCTGAAAAGGTTTAAGATAAAATTGACCAAACTTAGGCTATTACAGTAGAAAGCAGAAAAAAAATCTAGCGGTAGTTATACAAAAAAATTTATTGGTGTATCCTTAATTTTTTGAGTTAAAAATCTGCCTATGTTTATTTCAAATACTGGTATAATTTTTAATTTTAGATATTTTTTTGTTGATTTTGGTTATTTTTACTGTAAATTAACCCTTTTGTTAAGTATGAAAATAAAAGCGTGTTTGCACTTCTAGTTAATGTGTTATTTCGATTGAAAGTTGGATTTATCAAGTAAAAGTAAGGTGTATCCTCAATTGTTTGTCCCACCGTATGTAAGTGCTTTGAACTAATTCCCTAAATTTGGTATATGAACTTCGTATATTAGATTTCTAATTTTTGAACAGAATCATAAGAGAATAATTTTTATCTGTTCGAGTATCAATGAAATGATCACCATAAAAAGGCAATTAACTAAAATTTGATTTATAGTTTCAGCAGCTAAAATAGTGTTATAGAATTTGCACTCAACTTTCTTTTTAAAGTTTAACCATCTGTCAGTCAGTCTAGTACGCATGTTCACTCAATCATTTACACTTTCGGATTCTCAAATAAATAGAATTAGTTATCTTCTGATTGCAACTGCATTTTTATGTTCAATTCTGCTTTTAATGAAACGAAAAATATAAATGTTATTTGAGTACTTTTGTACCAACCAAATGCCATGCATGAATTTTAGATCTCCAGATGTATTCAGTAAATATGTGTGAATCAAGTCTCACCTAAAGTCCGGAATTTCGTATAAAGTGTTAAACCGTGTTGGGGAAGAAATTTTGGCGAGATCAGTTCTAGTTCGTTGAAAGAGCATACAATGCTTGTATATCACTATAAAATGTCGCATTTGAAAAGTGTATATATATATATATATATAAAATATATGATAAAAAGTAAATATTTTGCTTTTAAGCATTTTTTTTCTGTAAAAATATTTTTTGGTTGTTTTAAATTTTCTATTACATTTTTAATATTTATAAATTTTTTAGTGTGAAAATTGGAGAATCGGTCCGAGGTGAAGATGTGTATATTATTTAGAGTGGTTGTGGCGAAGTAAATGATAATCTAATGAAGCTTTTGATTATGATCAATGCTTGTAAAATTGCTTCAGCATCATGTGTAACAGCTGTCATTCCTTCTTTTCCTTATGCACGACTGGATAAAAAAGATAAGGTAGTAATTTACTTCTTACAGTTATATGTTACTGTTTTTATATTTTCTGTATGTATAATTCTTTAAATTTTAACATTTTCATTAAAGTAAGCTAGCTGCTTATAGTTTTAAATTTTAATAACATTCACTCAAGTCCTTTTATTGATTAATAGTCACAAAATTGCCAAGAACTTGGTTTTCAGATATTATAAAATTTGAGAAATTTATAATAATAATATAATGATACTTTAAAAATTAATTAAATATTTCAGTTATATAATTTTTTTGTGTGTGCATTTTATTTCTATATATATATTTTTTATCAATTACAAGTTTTTTAAAACTTTGGGTATATTTTGAAATTTTTTTGTATTTTTTAATTTTTTAATGCAAATAATTAAGATATTGTTTTATATTTATCTAATATCTATATTAATAAATTGAAATGACTTTTTCATTACTTTATATCTGAAAGTTCTTCAACTAAATCCAAAAAGCTGAACTCAACAATATTTGAATGCTGGTAAGTAATTTGTGAATATCATTTGAGAATGGAAATCATCAAATCAAAATGGAAGGAATCAAATTCCTCATATTATTTGAATCTAATAGAGTTCATTCTTTAAAAAATCATACAGTATTGAAGGCAAAAGGTAACCCAATATGTTGAGGAGGTGGTTATAAAAATTTGGTCACTCAGTATATGTGTAACTTAATACACCTTTAACACATTTGCTGCCATTGACGCGCTCGTGCATCAGCATGGCGCTACCTCCCATGCCGGTGATGCTCTGGGCCGACAATCGAGTATGATAAGTAATTTTGCTTTAGTTTTAGTTCGGATTTGGAGGTTGAACAATGAGGTTTTTGTGGCACGTTAGTGAAGCATTATTTTTACTAAACACGAAAATAAAAGGTTTTTCTTTTTTTTCTGGCTTTACTATTAAAATATTAGGAACGTTTTTAATCATTAAAACACTTTTTTTTAATTCAGCTTCTGAGGATGGATATATAAATTTTGGTGGCAGCGAATGTGTTAAGTTAAAATACTTTTTTTTTCTCAATACTTAAAATACTTTTTTTAGTAATAATAATCGCCACAATGATCCAATTTACTATTTGTCACTCAACAAGTGATGTATAGTATTATGGTTTTTAATGCCAAATCTTGTTATAACAAATAATTTGTTATTAATAATTAGAAATTTCCCTATTTAATAAGCTGTTAATTAACTTATGCTGATTATTTTTCTCTATTGTTCAGAATTATATGTTGATTATCCTTTGTTATCTGTAGAGTAGAGCACCTATATCTGCTAAACTAGTTGCCAATATGATGTCTGTTTCTGGGGCTGATCATATTATAACAATAGACCTTCATGCATCACAAATTCAGGTAAAAACCTGAAAATATATATATTAATTGCATAGTATTTTTGAATTTATCTTTAATATATAAACTAATCACCTGTTTTAAGTACCAATATTACTTTTTAGGGATTTTTTTGATATACCTGTAGATAATTTGTATGCTGAACCTGCAGTTTTAAAGTGGATTAAAGAAAACATTCCAGAGTGGTGTAATAGCTGAATTGTTTCACCTGATGCAGGAGGTGCTAAGAGGTATTATTTTATGTTGTGTTCTACTATTTAATTAAACTCAAATTGTTATTACCATTTCCATTGATTATTATTTTAAAGCTGAATCAGAAATCAATAAAATTTCTTTTTTCTATTCCTTATAAATAAAGAAAATATTGAATGATTTCATAGTAAATTCATTTATATTGTTTTAAAATTCATGGAATTATTTTTAATTTAAAACATTGCAAGCAAAAACACTCACACGTACACACATTTTTTTTTTCAGTAGCATTTTTTTTAAATGCTGTATCTTCATTCTTATTTTTATAATTTTCAGAGGAACTGTAATGTAAATGTTAAGAAAATATAAATATTTTGGGACTGACTAAAAATGTACCATTTTTTTCATATATAAAAAATTCTGCCAAAAAAAAGTTAAATCTTTCACCGATGTGTTTTAATAGGATATTTCTTTCCTATTCCTGGCATTTATATTAAATAAATATCCAATGTAAATTAATTACTGGTATTATTTTGCCTTTGTTATTCTACTTAACCATAGGCCAAAAAAAGTAATTAAAATATAATTTATTGTATTTAATCAATTTTATTATCTTTTTTTGTATGAAATGTTTGAACAAAAATATTCTTCTTGAAACATTTAATAAATAGTATTACATTTGCAATATTAGCATTTATACTAATTTTAAAGTGCAATTGCTACTTCATACCGATAAGTAAAGTCCAAAATAGATTTCAATTTGAATATCGTATTACTTTGATTTATCTTCTTTAGTCTTTTAAATTCATGAAGATTATCAAAATTATTTTCATATCCTTGTACTGATAAATCTTGAAATAGTTTTATGATTGGTTGCAACAGTATTTTTTTTTCTTACTCATACAACTTCTGTTCAAATTGTTTGAGATATTGTAAATCATGGGAACATAAAATTGCATAAATGCAAACTTAAGGATTTTGATTATAGTTTTATTTATTCACTTTCTTTATTCTGAACTGAAGGAAGACTAGATGATAAATAAAGAATGTTGTACATAAGAGAAAAACATTAAACATCTGATTGTACAAAACTAAAACTAATTGTGTGGCTTATGTAATTGAAGTTATTTTAAATTTTAAACATTTGACATGTTTGAAACATTAAAACCCAAATAGCTTCATATAAGACAATATAAATTACAACTTTCTGATTCTGTTTAATCAGAAAATTACAATTTGAAATTTTGAGTGTGTGTTTTACTACAAAAATTAAGCAAGAATAAATATATGTTGAGTTATATGTACACGAAATTCCTATTTATAGAGTAACATCAATTGCTGATCGACTTAATGTGGAGTTTGCTCTTATTCATAAAGAGAAGAAAAAGGCAAACGAAGTAGCATCTATGGTATTGGTTGTTGATGTGTCCGACTGAGTTGCAATCCTTGTTGATGATATGGCTGATATTTGTGGTACAATTTGCCATGCTGCTGAAAAGTTAAGTTTCTTATTTTTATTAATTAAGGCGAATTTCAAAAGATCATTTGATATGGCTCGGTTATTTTGCATATATAAAATCATAATTTTTGTTAAAATTATAAAATGTTTTGTAACAAAACAAAAATAAGTTGAGAAAAATCAAGAAAAATGTTTTATTTTATCAATTAAGCAAATTTTTTGTACTATTTTCTTAAATACCAAGTACAATATACCATTTATTTTAAATGTCCTCTTTTTTAAAAAACTTTAATGGAATGAATGCACATGCAATGTTAGAAAGCACAATTGAGACAATTATTTTTCTTACAGATTGATGGAAGCTGGAGCATCTAAGGTGTATGCTATACTCACACATGGTATATTTTCTGGTGCAGCAATATCTTGAATAAATAATGCTTGCTTTGAGGCTGTTGTTGTTACTAATACTATTCCACAAGAACAACATATGAAAGAATGTCCAAAAGTGCAGGTTAGTACTTACGAATTCAGTATCTTTAAATTTTCTGAAGACGTAAGTTTTTAGATATTTTTATTAGATAAAGCTTGCATTTTAAGTTATACTTGGGAGCTTTCTCTTCTTTAGAAAATAAGATAGATATATATTTAAACTATTAAACATTAAAATTTTTGTTTAATAATTTTTGTAAAAAGAAGTAAAGAAATTGCTATTTATTTCCAAAATGTCAGTTATGAATTACAGTGCAATTTACAAAAGTATAAATAATGAATAAGAATAAATTTCTTATCAAATAATGAGATAGTTAACAAAATTTTTCTTAATTCAACAAAAGAGAAAATCTATTTCTAAAAGCTGGAGAATTGAATGTTCATAGATAAATAAGATGTACAATAAAATGTGTTCATTTTCTTTAAGCTAAAAAGTACTCTATTTTTCTTTGTCCCTTTTTTCTTTGACTGACATTATGGTAGTTTCATTCTTTCAAATAATCCTAGCAGTTTAAAAGTTGTAAATTGCTATTTGTTTTTGATTCTGTTAAAGTTATTCATATGTTAACTTTTATGTCTTCACAAATTTGTTAAATAATGTTTAATAAATTTAAGAATTTGAAATTAGAAATTTAGAAATCAAGATAATATTCCTAGATACTTTAAATTGCTGTAGCATTTAATACATTTTAGAGCAAATTAATTCAATTCTCTTAGTTACGACAAACATTTCTAATGTACAACTTTAATGTAAGATAAACTGTATATAATTAATTTTTGATTCTTCCTCTTGCACACTTCTGCATTTGTACTTTATTTTTATCCATATTTTGATTTTTAAAAGAATGAAATACTCTTTAATAAATAGAGGAAATTAATTTTTCTGTTCTTTTTTCATTTTCAGAAAAAAGTTTTAAAAAATCATAAAAATATTGTAAATAATAGCGAATAATCGGCCAATTTGTTTCTAATAGTTTATTAGCAAACATAAACAATACACTTTATGAAATTGGAAAAAATCACTAATACTTCTAAGTTTTTTAAAAATGCATTATTTTCTTGAATCTGCATCTATTTTTTGCTTGCAAATATGCATTCATCTATACTGCCTTGATATTCTTATTGCTTGATATTTAAATTATGAATATCTGCCAGATATGTCTGTATAAAATATTAATATCTCTTTGATTATACTAAATTCATTAAAAGTTTTGCTGTTAATAATTTATAACAAAATTTATTAATGTTATAATTTGTTTTGACTTTAATTATAGAACTTCATTATGTGATGTTTATTATAAAATGCACATTATTAATAAATGCATAATAATTTTGTATTAATGCTTTTACAAATGTAACATTTTTGGAATTTCTTCATTTATAGTAAATTTGCCTAGTCTATATTAGATATTTCATTGCAGTTTTTCCATATTAATAGAATGTATAATATAAATCAATGAATTACATTACATAATTTTAAAACTTTAAATAGTTGTTATTATCAATTGCTTAATTTTTTTTCTTCATTATTAATAAAAATGTATGAACAATGAAGTGTTTCATAGATAGTAATTATAGTTTGAAATTTGTAAATTATAGATTTTTAGACACAGATATATCTATGAACATGTCAGTATTCTGGATGTACAAAATCTTGATATGTTCAGAATCTTGATATATCAATTCAAGATTAAGTCCAATTTTTAATGTTGGTTTAAATAAACATTTTAAAAAATTGTTTATTTAAAATTTAAGTTTATTAAAGGGACTTAAAAATTAGTTTTCTTTTTATTATTTCTATGAAAAAATAAAATTACTTAGTCTGTACTTTTCAATGTATTTTTATAAGTGAATTATATTTATTTAGTATTACTTTCGTATTGAGGAACTCTTGCTTATCAGCTTCTGTGTTTGATCCTATGTGAGATTCCAAGTTTATGTTGTGTTTGGGCTCTAATAAAGAACATTTTGGAAATGGGTTTATTTATATCACATTTTCTTATAATTTTTGTTCATATTGTGTGCTTTTGCTTATGAATTGTTGTCTGATTCTGTATTGGATTTTGTTATGTTTGTGTATTGTAATAAAGGAAAATATGGAATTTTTTATATTGCATTCTCTCATGATAATTTGGCAGATTGTGTGTCTGTTAATTTCTGAAATATTTAGGCACAGCCCAGTGTGCATTTGTTAACCTACTCAAGAACATTTTTCTTTCAAATTTTTGAAGGCTACATGAACTTGGTGGTAAGATCATAGCCTGATAAATATAAGATCAGGGTTTCCTGATGCTCTGAATGCAAAGATATCTATGATGTATTGGGATGTGATTCAAATGAAATCTGGAATGAAGAAAAAATATTCATATACTGCTGTATCATGAAAGAAATTCAGAAAATAATGTCTGCTTATGTGTCACTTTTACTATTTTGAGCATAAAAGAAAATTTTCCAAAAATATCCAAGATCTTTATAAAATTTACAACCATATTGAAAATTAGACATAAACTTGTTGTAGAGTTTTTCTTGCTTCCAATGGAAATAGATTGAATCTGAATGCTATTTGAAAAGATGTGAATTTTTGGTTTACCTATCGATGATTAACAGTAATTCTGTTTGCAAATTTTGTTTACAATTTGGGATGGTTCTTCTATTTGCTGATGATTTTGACACATATTTTGTAGATGTTTTCTGGTGTTAAAAAATATTGTTTTGGTCTGTTTATAATTTATTAAATTTTTTAGTGTTACAAACTTGATTGCCATCTATGAAAAGTGATGTCTTAGGTTTTCTGTATGAAAAAAAGACAATGAGGGCATTTCTTATTAAATATTGATAAGTTATGTCAATAAATCAATATTTAATAATGATATAAAGTAAATGCTTCAGGTTGTAGTTTCTACCATTGTATATTCTTTGTTATATTTTTGAACTAAGAAGAATTCACTAAATAAACAAGCAGATGAAATGAAGGCAATAAGATCAACACCTTTATTCTCAAAATTTATTTAACAGTTAAAAAGTCCATTATAGCAATTTTTAGATTTTTGAACTATATTTGTCTACTGAATATGATTTTAAGAAATCATGATAAAATGCAGCAAAAGAGTTATATAATATTTATATAATTTTTATTATATATGATATATAATTTACATACTAAATCATATATTGGTATAAAAATCAAAACTCAATTGATGGAAATAAAAATTCACATTACTGAATTATACTTTAAATTATTTCCAATAATACAGACAATTGTCATACTATCTATTCTAATAGAAATTTTATTTTTGTACTGTATTAAATATCCATGTGATATCATAAATAGCTCAATTGCTTTTTGAATTTTTGTTTAAAATTGTATATAGAATTGGGAATATCATTATGGTCATATTCAAGTATTTTAGTATTTCTGGGTTTCAATAAGAGAAAAAAAATATTCAAAAGCTTTCATATATGAGAAGGAATAAATCTATCACATTTATATATATCTTTCAATTGACTTTTTAAAAAAAATTTTTATGTAATATTACTGAATAATTATCATTAGATTATGATAATCTAAATCTGTAGTAAATTTCCCTTTATTTTGAGTATACAGAAAAAATTAATTTTAATTATACATAATTGAAACTTCAACTATGCTGGATGAAATTTTATTATTAAATAAAAAGCAAGTATTTTTTTATTTCCTTTAAAACATTGTTAGATAGTTTTCCTGCCAAGGATTGTTTATTTTTATTTCATATTAATTTTTTCAATGCATTCATTATGTAAAAAATAATCTACTCTCTAAGTTTGATTGTAGAAATTTATCTGAATAGAATTATTTAACTAACAACAAATTAATATTTTATATTATTCTATAATGATCTTATAGATGCCTCTATCTGTTATAATTGAAATGAAAAATTAATTAATATATTTTCTTTCAGGACAATTATTATATATAAATGTACAGAACTTTATGATAGATAAGGCTAAAAATGGTTTGATAGGTATACCTTTCCATCTATTCTTGCTTTCATTTCACCTATAGGTTTTAGAATAACTCAATATTTAAAGGACTAATTTATTTCTTTACCTATAATTTTATATTTATCTATATGCAACAACTGTCCAAAACAACTATCATCCTCCTTTGTATTTATGAATGTGTCACTACTAGCCAAATTCACCATGATAAATGTATTTAATTTGAAGTAAGAGTATTTCATTGAATAATCTAAGTTCAGCAACTGTCTGTTATTTTTTACTCTACAAATATACTTATTTGTGAGTGATAATGAATTTCATTATTCATTGTTGTATCCCATGTTGCTCATCCCTCTCGACAATAAAAAACAACATCAATTTAAAATGCATAGTTATTGCATTGCTGTAAAGTGTGACAACACATCAAATACTACAAAAAAAATTAAACAGTTGCATAATTTATATTCTTTAAATGCAGTTTCAAGCTCTCACTATCATTTAAACTAATTATCTTGTCAGAAATTAGCTTATGCACTGATATCCATTTTGATGTTAATTCTTTTTTTAAAATTGTTTCAAAAGAAAAATTTTGGAAAACTGCATATGTTAAATGGTAAAAGATTTTTTTGGTGTCAGAAATAGTGATTAGCACTTTTTGAAGAAGAAATGTGTTCACGTAAACAGTAATAGCAAATCAAAGTTGCAATTTTAGTCTTAAAATAAATTAGTGTTTTTAAACATCTGTACTTTTTCAAGCATTTCTTTTTAACTACCTTGCAATAATTTGATTTACAAAGCAGGTTTGTAAGCTAGCATTGTTTGGAGTTTCAATTATGACTGGCAGTTGCTTTAGGACAGATGTTGGATTTTCCATAGTAAACTGCACGCAAATTATAATATAATATGAGTTATTGGTCCATTTTATTTTTAGTTTAGAAATTTTTTTGTCTTTTTTGAATCTTTTTTTGAATTGTATATAGTATGTAATTTATTTTGAAATGGCATTTTGTTTTTTATTCATATTTTGATTAGACATTTTTTAATTTTTGTTCCTTTTAACACCAAATTATGGGTTTTAAGTCACCTCATGTTTTAGTGCTTATCCTTGTGTCTTTACAGTGCATTGATGTCTCAATGATACTGGCAGAAGCAATTCAACGTACTCACAATGGAGAGTCTGTTTCTTACATTTTCAGTAACGTCCCTATGTAGACATGGCATTCCATCCCCACTAACAAGATTTTCATTCCTGTCGCATGCTGCAGTTACATGTGCCATACATTACCAACTCATATTATAAAAACTGTACAGATATGTGATGAAATATTTTGCAAAATAAATTTTTGGTTGCAACGAACAGCAGATGCATGCAATACTTTTGCATGTAACATTAAATGCATGGCTGGTTAATATAGACCAATTTAGAATGAATTTCTATACTTAATACCATACAGCTATTTTCAGTTATTTAATTAAACATAATTTATACGCTAAAAAGTTCAATTTGAGTTTTTACAAAAAGATTTATTCTGAGTAATATCTTATTTTTCCATATTTATATACTTATTCTATGGGATCAAATCTATAGGATATATCTGCTATTTGGTTATAACATATTTTCACACTCAATTCAAGACTTAATTATATTGTTAAATTATATTGTCTTAAAATTAAATAATTTTTTTTTAATTATCATAGCTGATGCTCTTCAGAACAGATTGCTGAATTAGGGAACTTACCTTTGGTGTCAATATAACTTATAATAATATTATTAGAAATGGTTTCATATTGATTTCCCTTCAAATAAATAATTTAACAGTTATTATTGTTTGAAAAATGTGAACTTCCTATTTGAAAATTTAAAAGAATATCCCTGTGGTGTTCAATTTTGATTACATGAGAGAAGTTGTTTTTTTATGTACCTCTTAACCATGTGAAAAACATGAATGTTATCAGTCTATGCATTTTATTTTTGTTATTTCTGTAATATGTGACCCTTAATGAAATTCTATTGAATTTTGAAAAATACCAGTTTCCTGCACTTTTTTTTTTTTTTACTTTGAGGATAATTAAATATATATCTAAAGGAATCATTGATAAAATTTTCCTAAGGGGCAAAGTAATAGAATTAAAACTATTCTTTATTAACAATAAATAAATAAATTGTAGGGCTTTTTTCCCCCTACATTTTTTAAAGTTCATATTATAATTTTTTTTCCTATTCTGAATTTTTGAAGATCCTGATTTTTCCTGTTCTAACTTTTTGCAAACTTTTAAATTTCTTATTTATAAAAAAAGACTGATATATATGATTGGTCATTCCCCGCAATTTAGATATCAATTGTTCTCTTTCAACTCCTGCGTGGAAATATATTTGAACCCCTAATTTTTATATTTGATTCCCAGAACCCTTATTACAGTTTCAAATGCATTTTGTTACTTTTTGATAACTAAATTTAAACTGGACTATGAAAAGATTTTGATAATGGAATTTTAAAACAAAATTAAATTTATTCTGTCATACTCATTCTTATATTACACAGCTGCAACAATGTGCAGTTTTTGTAGACCATTCACAGAAAGATTTGATAAGCTGTTAATTTAAAATAACAGAATTTTTATAGAATAATTTTGCTACATATCTTTTTCTCTTAATGTAAAGCATCATAAGAGTTGTTACATAATTATTTGTATTAGTTAAGAAACTCAGTTTCAGTCAGTCAGTCCTTTCATAAAAATAATCATATACTTTTTGTTACTGATCAGTTTCCATGTTACTTCTTTCAATTTCAGTGTTTAGATGTGTCACGGTTTTTTAGTGAAGCTATCTGCAGGATTCACAATTGTGAGCCACTAGGACCTATTCTTAGTGAAGTACCATATTAAGAGAAGTTTTGTTTTATCTAGAAAGTTTCAAAATGTTTTTGATGTCTTTCATGTGAAATTTATCATTTTTGTGCCTTCTTAGTTAGCATTTGTATATTTTTGATTACTTCATTAGTACAGCTGTTAATCTATTGAACAACTAAGATGAATTGTAATATTCATTGTAATTGTATCATTGATTCTGTAGTCCAGTAATAATAAAGGGAAAAATTAAATCTCTTAAATGCTTGGGTATGTTATATACAAATTATCTATAATATGTGGTGAATTTATTATGAAATAGCTTTATACTAGAATATTCTATATCAAAATATAATAAAATAAAATTTTGCTTCGTTTCTGAATAGTAAAGGTATGTCAAAAATATCAGTTTTTGTTCACCCCATCTAAAGAAATTTCATTATTAAAAAATTATTCTTAAATATCTTATTATCCATGCATACATTATAATGCTTGTATTCTGGAAATTAAGTTTTGTTTTAAGCTATTTTTGCTTACTTTTTGAGAAAAGCTCATCTGTTTTGTGTTTTAAATAAGGATAATCAATTTTACACCAGATTTTACTGAGTTGTGATCATAAAATTTTTCCATTTGTTTATCAGAATTTTGTTAAATTTTTTCTTAATCATACTAGAAACCTTTTTATTTTATTAAATTAAATTTTATTGAACTTATTACATCCCCTGTCTAATTTTGAACATAGATGGACATTTCATAATTAAAATTTAGCGTAAGTTATATAAAACATTTTTGTTTTTATGGTTGAAATATTTATTATGACTTCTTTTTCCTTTTGAAATTATTTTAATATCCTAAAGCAAAAATATTTTCCATTTTTTATTATATCATTTTCTTTTTCAGTGTTTTCATTGCTAATTATAAAAAAGAAATTTTTTGGAGAAAATTGCCTTTTATGATGTGCAATAAAAACATTGCAAATTTTCTGCACTGGCAGAAAGTTTTGGAATTATGCAAATTTAACCATTTATCAGTTCTCTATATTATTTTTGTTATAAATTTTGATTAGTTTTGTTGGATTGGTTCTTTTTAAGTAAAATTTTAAATTAAAAACTGGCTTTGTACGAATTACCAAACTTTTCAAAGTTTTAGGAAGATTGTTTGTTTGTTCTATAAAATTTATTAGTTATTGTTAAATATTATTATATTTACATGTAAAGGAGTAGTTTTAAATTTAAATGGTTTTATTTTAATAATTTTTTTCAATCTGAAATTTCATCTGAAAGATTTGAAATTTTTTTCTCACTGAGCATATATTCTTATTTTTGATTGGCATTGAAAGTAAACAAAAGGGAAGCTATCAAAAAGTTTTCATGATATATCTTGAATGTTCTATAAAAATTTTGAATAATAATTATTTTGTGCATAAGTCAATCTTATTAGACTTTAATATTTGGCTTTTATTTTTTAAAATTATATTCATGATTTTTATAACTCCAAAATTCAAGTTAGTGTATTTCATTTTTATATCCTAATAATATTTTCGCTATTTCATTTTGTGTATTTTTTGTGATGAGTTTATTTAAAAATTGGAGAAAAGTTTCATTATATCTTAGAAAATATGAAATTACTTGCAAACTGTTTAACAAATTATTTTAATATAAAAGTATTTGCTTTTTCTTGTATTAGTGTAATAAGAATCAACCTTAATAACATATTAAATAATGTTTCAAACATATTTTATGTGAAACATATATCTTTTTATTATTATTATTATTTACTATGTAATACCTATATAATTTTATTTTAAAAGTTAGCTTGCTTATAAAATTAGTTTTTTAAATATTTTAAATTAATAGTATTGTTATTCTTATATTTGATATTGTCTAACTAGCATTTATTTCAGCAAATATAATTATATATATGTATAATATATATCATGTCTTAAAGTAGTCATTTCATATAAGAAATTAAAGAATGTAGATTTAAATTTATTTTCAAAAATAAATTCATGTTATTTTTACTTTACTGTTGATTATGAATAATTTTTAAGTAGTAATTTTATTGTATCTGTTGCTGTTAATGAGTCTGTTAATCCAAAAAGTTATATATTTTGCTTGTCCATATGTGTAAATACTTAGAGCTTGTAACTTCCAAGGTGGATAATAAAAACATATTTTTTGAAGTTATTAAGTTTTTCTTTATCTTAAATTTCTTATTGCAGATTTTTATTCCCTTTCATATGAGAATTGTTACATCTATTTTAATGTTTGTGATTTAAAGAATAAATCACCCATTAAAGAATGCTATTTGTAATTTAACAATATTTAGATGCAACATTAAAAAAAATTTTTTTTTTAATTCTTAATATTATTTAAGTATGAAATTTATTTTCTTCTGAATGAAAAATTTTGAGAAAACATAAACTAAACATTTTCTAACATTAATAGATGACTAAACAGTTTCATCCATTTATTATGTAGGATTTCTCTCTCTCTCTCTAAATAGCTTAGGAAATGCTCTAATACCTTGCATCACTTGTTAGGTGCATGATAAGCTATTAAAATATCCAATTACACATATCTACCAGTAAAAACAACTGTTAGAATGTGAAATTGTGAGACCTCCTTGAAGGATTTTATTTATATTTTGTACTTTTAGAGTAATTTTATTCTATGCTTTCATTTGATTTACAAACACCTTTACCCAAATTAAAATCAAGCATCCTTTAAATTGCAATTATTCTATCCTTTTAATTGCAGTTAAACTATTATTCTTATGTTATTTTTCATGTCATCAAATTAATTAAAATGTTTAAATCAGAATTTATTATCATTATTATTATTTACAATTAGCTGATGAACTCATTATCAGTAGCATTTTTAGCCATCATACTTGATTATATTTAAATGCCAAATCGAGGGTAAATGTAAGTAAATATTCACATTTAATGAGAAGCTCATTCATAACTTTAGAAAAATAAGCCCAAATACATACTGTAACAGTTCATCGGCTTCACCTTCAATCTAGAAAATATTCAGCTTTGAAATATTTTGAAATATCTCATAAATTTAAAATTTCATTTCCTTGCATTAAGTCACAATGTATAATACTGTGCAATAAGAAACTTCTCAAAGTTCTTAAAAAAATTTCATATGTATCCAGCTTTAGATTTTTTTTTTTTTAATTTTTAGATAAAATAAAAGGCCTACTACCTCTACATTTTCTTTTAAAATCAATATGACAGGTTTTCAGCAGAAATATTTTGAAATGAGTAAAGAACAAATTGCAGCATAAGTTCTTTTTTACTAAAACCTTTACTTAAAAAAATAAACGTAGGAAAAATTTAACCAAACCAATGTAAAGTTAAAGCGAATAATAAAATGCAGAGTTAAATCAATTTGTTTTGAAAAAGAAAATTATTTTATTTTTTTAAATCAATAAGCTATTCCAAATGTCACAAGGTTCTTTGTCATATGATGAAAAGAAATAATATCTTCCTTATAACAAAATTCCATTTTCTTACGGTAAAATTAGAGGATTCATGTGTTTATATACATCTTACTTATAGAGATTATTTTTCTCAAATATACTTTTTGTTGCTGAGATTTGCCAGTAATTTGGAATTAAATTTTTTAAAAAAATGTTAGTCCATATCTAAATATTACTTTGGAATATACTTTGTTTCGATTGTTTATTTCTATTGAAATTTTGCATCTTCTATGCATTTACATGAGAACGTTTTAATCTTCATCCACTGGCAGCCAAATTAACATTTCAAGCAAATTCCTATTAAGTTACTAAAAAAAAATTGTAATCTTTTCTATAGTTGATACAGTTTAAACTATTTCCATCAATGTTAGATAAATATTTTATTAATTCAGGATAGATATGCATTTCTAAGAAAAATACAGATCCATTTAGCTTGATGGAAATCATAACCAAACACTGAAAAATAAAGCTCAAATATGTTACAGTCAATGCTGATTGTATTTATATATATATGTAAATACTACAGTCCCAGCTGTTACGGTCAATGCTGATAGTATATATATATATAATAAAGTGAAAAGCTCTTGATATCCTGGAATTGTAAAATTGCTAATTTGTTTAAAATATCTAGACCTTTTGTTAGAATTCATGAATTTTAAAAAATTAAATAATTGAGGAAATGTTTTTAAATTTCATAGAAGAATAACTAACACTCTTGGAAAAGTTAAAAGAAAATTAATTTTCCACGAATCCCAGAAAATGGAAAATTTTAAAAATATATTTCCATAGTTTTCTTTGTGAATGTGATTATAGGATGTGAAGTCACAATTTCCTGGTTGCCAGTGAAGTTTTATAAATACTCCACCTATTACCATTTGTTGCAAAAGAAAAATGAATAATCTTCTTAAAGTCTTTTCTTTTGAAATAAAATTGGAATTCTCTAGTGTATTTAATTTGATACCTATAAGTTTTTTTAAAACCAGTTATAAATATTTCATTGAATCTCAAAAAATTTTTATGTGGACTTTTCTGTGGTACCTTGTCTTCTACCAGATTTGATGTGTGGAGGGTTGATGTCCGCTGGACTGTTGTGAAGGGATTTGATCTGCAGACTGACGATTTGAATTGTTTGCCGACTGTAGTGTGACGTGACTAATTCCAGACTTTTGTGTGCGGTGACGGGACTACTGCCAGACTATTGTGTGCAGTGCCTTGAACCTCTTGTCCGAAAGATGTGTCTACCCTATCGAATATCTTGCCCGAAAGATGTGTCTGCTCACTCGAATTTCTTGCCTAAAAGTTGTGTATGCTCAATCGAATCTCTTGTCCTAAAAATGGCTCTGTTCAATCGAATCTCTTGCCTGAAAGATGTCTCTGCCGGGGCCTCCGAGAAGAGCGTTATCTCTCCTATGGGCCTGGAACAGCAGAAAGGGGAAAACGACTAAGCGATGGTTGCTTTTCGTTTAAGCGTATTGCTTACATCCTTTTTCGTTTAGTAATTTTACCTCCCTTCATTAAAAAATAGTGAAAAATAGCTTAAATTGATGATAATTTTATAAACAGCTATTAAATTTATTTATGTATAAACAGCATAAACATATAAAATGTTTAAAATATATAAATTGATTTTAAGTTCTGATATTTGGCATAAAAATAATTATAAAACTGTTTAACGTGGATTTTTTTTCTTTAAAATATTTAAGGGTAATTTTTAATTCTATTTGAAAGGGAAAAATTATAAAAATCATTTAACTTTAATTTCAAATTGCCTGAGTTAATCAGATATCTGATTCTTTAAAATACGAAGTTCCCCAAGAAGCACTACAAGGAGGTGTGGTCGGAATTTTTTTCTTTTTCCTCAAAAATTTAAATATTATTAATATTAATACTTTGTTTCCATGAATGCAACTAAATTGATGTGATAATATCCAGGTTTCTTTTTTTTTTCTTTTGCCTTTACGTAACTTTTCACTAATATTTTTGAGCTTCAAATAGTTATTTAAAAATATAATTATAAAAACATGCATACATTTTTCACTTTGCTTTTCTTTCGTTTTCGTTGCCATGCGTATACCCGCCAAATTTAAATCTACAATTTCACATTATATTATTATTTTAATGTTGATCGTATATTTTCTGAGTTGAGAAGACTTTCATTGTCTTTTAAAATAAATTTAAAAATGTTGAAACTTGAAACAAAAATTTTAACGATGTCTTCCTCTGAATATGTCAAGTTTCCTTTATCAATATCAAGCAAATATTTTTTAGTAAATATTTGTAATTTCTGCAAATATTTGTAATTTCAAAAATGCACTCTTTTTCCACTGATAATAATTTTATACAATCCTTGCATTGCAAATAAGGTTTTAAATGTACAAAGGAATCAACTCTTTTTCTTCATCATCCATAAAATTATAGAAAACTAAACTTTTTATTCCAAATTCTCAAATTTGGAAGAATGCTTTTTTTTTCTGGAAAAATCACACAAAAATTGACCAAATCTATCTTCCAGAGGATCGATTTGATATTTGTCATTTAAGACTTAGCTATTATTGTAGATGATAAATAATTGCATCTCTTATTATTTTGGTTGTATGTTCCGTCAATTTTCCCAGGTACTTTTTTTAAAAACCTGAAACCATTTTTTTTCCCTATTCCTTTATCCGTTTCATGCATTTTTCCAGAAACAGTAGCAAATCGGCCGAAATTCTTTTGAAAGATTTACTATTTTCTTCTAATTTGTCATAACCAGTTAGAAGACTTTTTCTATTCAATATGCTCCACATTTTTAGATTATTTGAATAAATTCAATCGTTCCTTAGTAAACAAAGTCATTCATTCTATTTAATTTTTTTACATTAGTTAAATCAAATAACAAAACTTTTAAAACATAAACCAGCATCTTGATTGATATTACTAATAGTTTTATTTATCCGAAGTAATAATGTTATTCTTTCTTAACTTCAGAAGCTATCGACTTGATTAAAATTATTATTTAAAAAAGTTAAATATTTCCTGCGAAAGAAAGTTTCAAGAGAATTGAAAACAAAAAATGAGGGGAAAAAACTTAAAATTTTTTTTTTGTGAAATGTATATATATATATATATATATATAGCAAACAATGTTATCCTGCTATTTTCTAACACAAATATAATTATATGAATCGTTAAATCACTCATTTTTACACTCTGCAATGAATTTAAAAAATCCAATACTAAGAGGGAAGAGAGGATTTTTAGGCTTAATGTATCCTTCACATTTAAACTTAAAACGAAAAAAACCCTGCTATTAAGTAAAATTAATCAGCTTAATTACTCAAATGATAGTCAAGTGTGATACGGTACTTCGTTTTAGTAATCCAGAGGCGATGTTATAAAATTTTAGTGCAAAAAAGGCTCACAAATCTTTACAATCACAAACGAACGGACGCTAAGTACAATGGACATCAACTGACCAACGCTGAATACAATCCATCGCTTAGTTGCAAGTAATAATGGCTGAAACGGGTTTAGTGCCAGGCCCATAGAGCTCTTTTCATTCCCGGCGACCCCGTCTCTGCCCACTCGAATCTCTTGACCGAATATTTTTGCTTGTGGAATATAACTACCTGACTCTATCAACTCTGACCTCTCCAATTCGAACTTGTGCGTTGGGTAATAATTTTCCGACACGAACTGTGTGTGGTGTTGTGACTAATGCCAGTCTAATGTATGTAGGATCGTGTTCCTTGTTGAATACTCCATCAAAATAAGAACACAGGTTTGTCTTTTGAATATTTTAATGCACGGACACAGGACAACACGAACATGAAGAGAAAGAATAAAAGTAAAGGGCTAGTTGCCCTATTATCGGACATGCAACAAACAGTCTATCAACCTCGACGCTCCCACGTTCCAACTCTTAGCGTCACCCTTCTTCCGCTGGCCCTCTTTCTGGACCAGTCGTACACTCCTGCCATCTGGAGGTGGCGGATAGTTGGAGAGTGAGGTCTAGAGACTGATACTACATGTATATAGTGACTTGACTATTAATAGACTATTGTACGCGGTGATGTGACTACTGCCAAACTATTGTATGTGGTGACGTCACTACTGCTAGCTAATTATATGTGGTGCCGTGACTATTGCCAGACTATTTTGTGTGGGGGCTTTAATCCTTTGCCCGAAAGATGTGTCTGCTCAATCGAATCTCTTGCCCGAATCGTTTTGCTTGTGTAATAGGACTACCTTACTATGTGCAGACTGAGACCTTTACAACAAGAACTTCTGTTTGGAATTCATTGATTTAAAAAATTTAATTTGTAATTATATTTTTGAATTACTTGTATTTTTAATCATTTGCTTATATGACGATATATCTATCTTGCTTCTTATACCATCTAGTTGTATAAACATTTGTCTTTCCCACTGCTAGTGTTCAAATTTGTAAACATGTGGAATTTGAATAAATTTAAAATACGAGATATAAGTTTAGAATAACAAAATATAAATATAAACAAATAAAACTAAAATTTATAAGAAATAATATGTTCAAAGTTAAATTTGTTGCATTTTTGGTATTTTATGGATCTTCCTGAAGATGTGATATATAATTTTGAATTTCCTCTTACATTATGAGCTACTTACCTTTCTTGATTTTTTGTTCAAGATTTATGACGATGTGGTATAATAAATTTTGATTGTGTATAGCATTTTCATTGAAATGCAATTAAAATTATTTTTTAAAAACTTCATTTAAAGGCATAAAATGCAGTGTATCTTTTGCTGGAATTTTGTGGAAATGGTTCAAATTATGTAATGTGAATTAAATCAAAGTGTGGAAAGGTTTAAAAAAAAGAACAGAATTCTGTATCTTGTCAAATTCTTGATCATCTTTCGAAAACAAATTACTTATATTTTTGAATAGCTTCTTTTATTTTTAAACATTTTGAAAGTTATGAAATATTTGACGATTAGTGTTTTAGCGCAGTGAAGATTTTATATGCCGTTTATTCAATGTTTCATATTTTCATTGTTGTAAATAAAATTTTAATTTTTCATTTAATGCCTTGTAAAATAGCATGGTTTGCATTATTTGTCTGTGTTTATTTAAATTATCGCATAATCTGAGGGTCTGTTCTTGCGATAAATGTATTATGTTTTAATGAATTGAAAAGTAAATCTATACTTGTAATAAAGCTCAATGTGTGTGTGTGTGTGTGTGTGTGTGTGTGTGTGTGTGTGTGTGTGT
>JAOUZG010010558.1:43070-53855 GCA_026289955.1 Argiope argentata | reverse complement strand
TGTGTGTGTGTGTGTGTGTGTGTGTGTGTGTGTGTGTGTGTGTGTGTTGGAGTTCTATAGGCCAGACCGTTCGACCTACAGCTACCAAATTTGTCACGTGCATACACCTTGGGGACCGGAAATATGCACCTCGGAACAATTTTTAATTAAAATTTTAAGCGAAATTTTGATGTTTTTCGCTATAACTTTCGAAAATATTACAGCAAAAAATTGAGACTGGCTACTCCTCACACAACTCGATGCTGTTTCTACAGTTAAAACAAGACTCGGTACACAGCTGAATTCAGCAAATGCTTGAGCTCCACAAAACACTTCCACCTCGTCAAACTGATCTAACTATTTCGTCGTCTGTTTCCATGGTTTTGTGCACGACTTGTTTCACGACTGAGATTGTTGGTCTTTTATAGTCCCCGGAGCCGAGCAGAGAATATTTCTAAAACAATTACATATATATCGGTTCTTATTGACTCAATCGCTAAAATTATAGGTTTCCAGTTTTATCAAGTTTCTCGCCGAGCTCTGAGATCACTGATTCGGCATCCGATCAACAAGCACCCAACAGAGCTACGTAAAACGGTGTTTCCAGTGATTGGACTAACCGTGATTGCAAGCAGCATTATAGATTTATAACAATAAGAAGATATATTTTTCCTTCCTGCAATTGCATTGGTCTAGTGTGTACTTCATTTGAATGAAAACACAAAGCGAACCTTTAGCAGTTCGATCCACAGCAAAGAAATGACTTTAGAACCACACCTTGAGAATAATATTGATTATTAACACAACCAAATGATATAATAAACCATTTGTTAGAGAGCTAAACGTTAGAATTTATGAATTGTTTTTTTTCCAATTAATGCTCCACATTCTTACCTTGCCTTAATTCAACAGGCCTTAAGTAAACCTTGCCATACGATAGTCTGAACATGAAAATATTTTTGGTGAAACAGATTCCATATGACTGTGATTGATGCAAATAGTAAGGAAGCGAAAAACAATAAAATGATAAACTGGAAAAAAAGAATAATAATAAGGTAAATTTGGATCTACCTTGTCGGTTATTTTCAATTTCTCGATGATGTCACGGGAAAGTATATCAGGATATCACCATAAAAATGGAATGGGATTTGACTTTTTGCTTCTTGGTCTTTTCATTTATTTTTTCATCTGTTTCTTATAGGAGGACATTATAGGTTTCAGTATTTCTAAATAACATTAAATAAAATAACAACAACATTTTATTCATAAATAAGATTATGAGCGATTTGATTTAACATTCCGTTTTTAACCACAAGATAAAGATTTTGAGACGGCATTTTCATTTCAGTCAGAGGTCGGACGATAAGGAAGATGCCCGAATCCTCTTCCAATGTTCATACTTCATTAACGGAAAGATGCCTGATTCTTAATATCATATATAATGTTTATCAGTTTAAATACGAAGCTAAATAAGAAAAGTATATACGATGGTTTATCGTATATGAAATTATTTCGAACCCGGAATCCTTCTATACAGAAACAATGATCACCATGCTACCGTAACTTTCGAACTAAAGATAGATGAAAAGCTCTTTCGTTTTCCTATATTTCTACCAGGCTTGATTTATTTAACTTTATGTAAGTTTATACTTGGATGAATAATTTCTTATTATCAGTTTTCTATTCCTTTTGAAATCCTCCGTGATCTCTTACCACTTTAGTAAATGAATCTTCTGACTTCAAATTCGAATGCCCAACCTTGTATTTTTTTTAAAAAAAAATTTCGATGCCTCCAGGGAATTTTCGGAAGAAGAGAACTGTGGAGGCATTAAGTCTATCTCTTGTCATAAACGGGGGTTACATTTTTGATATGAGAATTTCTTCTGCCTTCTCTGATTAATTCGTGTTTTCGTCACGCTAGTTATTCATTGAAGAATTTCCAATGTCTTCCACCTTAGGTGTCATGTAATGGCTTTGTTATTTATTTTAGATAATGGGAGCTAAGTTTTAGTATTTTGCATGACTAATAATAACAAGGTAAGTTTTTTTTGTTTCGTAAATTAGGTGGTAATTTTTATCAGTGAATTAATTTTAATTATTTTAAATTGAGATGGTTGAGATTATAAGCTTTTACTGTTAATGAAAAAAGCTTGTCGCTGTTCAGAAAATAATTTTTATGAAAATGGTATGTATTTTGTCATTCATTAAGATATTAGTAATTTTACTTTCACGAACTTATAGTTACGAGATTCTTTTTTTCTCTTCTTTCTCTAAAGTTTCACATAGTGCAATATACAAATACGAGTCTTGAAACATACAAAATTTCATGCAGATAACGGCTTAATAATAATGGGCTAGGTTTCGAACCGAATCATAATGTTGTCAGTATAGAAATGGATAATTAGATAAGTAAAATAGATACTTTCATTTGTGATCCAAAAGATCAAGAATTTTTCGCTTATCTTACATTTCAAAGTAATTGAACTTTTAGTAAATCTTTGAATTAAAAAATTATATACCAGAACATACTCATATTAACGTAGAATCTTGTTAAAATTTCTGAGAAATACGTTTAAATTTTTGCTTTCAAATTTCACTTTTATGTTAGCTCCTCCTCCATAAATCTAGATAATTCGAAAGTTATGTAATTGACTATTTTAAGAGTGTGCAGTGTATTGCAATGTTTTTTTTATTAAATTTTTTTCAGATTTTATATTTAGAAAATATTAAAACGAACTATTTTTTAAGGAGATTTGAAGTTAAATTTTACTTTAATTATAACAATACATTCTTTAAAACTAAACGTATAACTGTATTAATATAAGTATAAAATGTTTGGTTTTAGAATTCCAAAACGGAATCCTTGGAATACGCATTGCTAAAATGGATCACTTACAAGCTTTACTCCTGCAATGGGACAATCAGCTGCTGGTATAGGTTAGAACTGTCAATGGGTCTTTGGAGATGCGTGAGCCAACGGAATGACCAATCATTCAGACCCAGATTTGTCAGGTAAGCAGAAGACATTGGTTAACCTCCTGGATCTTCACTACCTTAAAAAAATAATTAAAATTTTTCTTTTGGAAAAAGAAACTTAAAACCTTTGGAGGTTCTAAAGAGAATATTCTTGCTAAATGGGTAATCATAAAGTTATCAAAAATTATCATTAAAACGCTAGTTTATATCATTAACCACTTGACATACGAATTTTTTTAACTTCCTAATTAGAGAACTCATCCTATTTTGGTAATTTATTGTTAATTTGATTTTTAAAAAATAATATATAGAGCATTTGGGATACCAAATCGTTTCATATTGATTTTTTCGTATTTAAATACTTAATTCTGTGGCTTAATTGCAGATTTGAAAATAAAAACTCAGTAATTCGATGCGCGTGTCAGACATGTCATAGTATACGAAGTGGTTAATAAACTTTACACCAGCGAAGGTCGTTGAATCAGCAAGCAATTTGTATTGAAAGCATGGCAAAGATACTTTTTTAATAACTTCCCTTTTAATATGTACTATGTTGTAACATATAGGTATTAGTTATTTCTAATTTTCCAAGTATATCTTTCTTGGCTTTTTTACATATTTGCTATGATTAATGCATTCTATAAGATACATATTCATCCTGTCTTATACTAGTGTCTAATTATCTGCGAAACTCAGACGTATGCCAAATGGCGTCAGCGCCTACCAGTGCATTGAGGGCGTGGCGTGTTGGATGGTAAAGGTCTCAACATCAGAGTTGGAGACCAGATTACGCAGAGGAACAGTCGTGTCCATTAGTCTGGTGCACATTCAATCCATCGGTGTGAAACACTCTCTCCGATTTGATGCAAAAGTGTTGAGAAAGGGGTGGTCTGCTTACATGCCTCCTCATCCGATGTCGGTTCAGAATGAAGAGGTCCACTTCCAAAATATCCCTAGTGCTGTTTTAAAACGAGAATTAAATTTAATCGAACAAGCCAACGCCGTATGATTCAAGGAAGTTTATACGTAAAGTTAGAATTGTTTCCTTTGGAATTTCTTTAAATTATGAATACAGGACCATTGATGTATCGTCTATTCGAGAGTTATGTAGCGCCTTTACAAAGAATGTTTCCATTTATTTTGGGTTTGGGAAAAATTGGAAAAAATAGTTTTAAATATATTTGTGTAATATTTTTGAAGCTTCAATATCTGTAAGGAAGTGTGAAGATTGCCAAATGGAACTTTAAATTACCCTACAATCAACAAATCCTGTATTGAAAACTAGCCTTAATGGTCAAGGATAATTACAATATAGAAGTTTACGTCTTATAATTTTAAAACAAAGCGGATCAACTAATTTAAATCTGATTTTTGTAAATGAACCAAGATTTCAGATTAAGTGAAGCACTTTAAAGGTTTGTCAGCATTAAAAACGTTTTTTTTTTACATTTTCTTCCTATTTCTGTTTTCTGAGTACTTTAAAATCGAAGCAAATTTTGACAGAATCGAGATTTCGCAATTACGCGTACTGCAACTAAAAGGAACAAGTGAGTAATCCAAAGTTAATAGAACATCAAATTTGCGATTTCCTAAATTTTTGGATGACGGTGTTAATGTAATACTTGTAATTTAGCATAATTTTTGTTAATTTAAATAAATAAAAAAAATCTTAAGAATTTTTTTATTAAATAAGCCATATATTTTGTCTTCAGTTATCGCAAGTAAATTTTTGTCCTTAATGCTCAGGCCTCATTTAATACATAATTTATTACTCGAAGAATTTTATACTATGTTTTCAAAGATTTTAAAACATGAAAATAGTTATACTTTTTGAGTATTCTATTTAATACGTCACGCATTAATTTTAGTTATTTTGAAATCATACTATGCAATTGTCTTAGTAATTTTTAATGACAGTATTTGCTTATTTATGGAAATTAATTTTTAAATTACAAAAGTTCATAAAGTCATTATAAATATTTTATTAAAATATGCAGATATTAAAAATAAGCATTTATTGATGGGTTTTATTTTGGAAATGGCAAGAGAAAATAATTTTTTCCACCAGTTTCTCTTAATTCGTATTTTTATGCTCGTTTCATCTTTTCTTATGATGTTTGCATTTTTAGAAACCAGTTTTCTGAATTCGAATGTTTATTATGAGCATCGAATTATACAAAAACCACTGCATTCTGCAATGTACTTATGGGAATGGAATATTTTTTACAGGGTTTCCTGTCTGTAAGATGGATAGACAAACGGAAGAAAAAATTAAGATGAAAGAATGTTGCGTACTTCTGTTCCTTGATATGTTGCTGTTGCAAAAGTTTAGAGCTTACATTGGCTCTGAGATTTGGCATTTGACTTTTATCTAATAGGAATGCGAGTTCTAAAAAAGACATTGCAAATGAAGTAGCAGATGAATAAAAAAAATTGAGTATATTGAATTGCCCTTTATTTATCTGCTAATTATTATCGATATATCCTGCAGAGTTTTTTTAAAGAAGCAAAGAACAGCCCACTTTGGCAAACCAAAACTTGGCAATCTAATATTTTTAAAATAAACTCGTCTGATATCCAGTAACTAGTCAAAATTCCTAATGCGATGCATGAATGAAAAAAAACATGGATACAAGCATCCTGGGAAAATTCTGGGACAAATGTTGCATTTGATACAAAACTGTTTTATCTGGTCACATGATAAATTAAATTTGGATAATTACAAAATTGTATCTAGTCTATAAATAATATACTATTTCCCCTGATTAAGATTCGCTCTTCATAACTGCATGTAAACATCGATGTACTTAACTTTGGATTTTTATTTACTGAATATATTCTTTCTCGTTACAGTAACGCTCAAAATTTCTATAGGGTCTCTTCCTCGAATATTGTCCCTATGTTCAGTTGTACAATACTTCTGTTGAAACTTTTGGACAAAAACATGATTTTTCCCAATCAGTGAAACATATTTTTGATGAGATTGGGCATCTTTCTTCTACTTGATGGTAAATAATGCACGTTTTTATAAATTCCTCCCCTAAATGCTTTACAAGGGTTTTTCTTGTGACAAGCTTAATTGCATTTGCAAAAAATTACATTTATATATTTTGAGTGCAACTGTATAGAACTTCAACGAAATATTTCAACCAAAAACGGCGATTAAGCGACAAATCCTTTAGATGTGTATTTAATTTTGTGACCTTAAATATATATTAACCTCAAGACTAAGCTGTAATGAAAGTACCCTGAAGATTTGTTTTGTATTTTAACCCAATATATTATTGCGTACTTTATCATTTCTGTAAATGTTAAGCCTAAATTTAAAATTTCTATTATATTTTTGTATTTTAAGGAAGAATATTTGGTGCACACTTAAGTTTGAAACCCACTGCATATGTTTAAGGTGCCTTCATTCCGATTTATTGATAACAAATCAAATAAAGAACCAAAACTGTAATCAAAAGATCTACCCCATATTTGAGCCCCACCCCCGCCTGTAACAAGTTAGATTTCATACTCACTCCATCTCCTTCAAAAAATCCCGCCGTACTCCATAACTTCGTCGCATAATAACATTTTGAATCTGTCTATTTTAAAAATCAAGTCTATTTACATCGGTATCAACATAGGTGAATATTTATTAAATGCCACAGACCTCGTGAGCATATAAACCCTCTAATTAAAGCAGTGAATAGTATTGTGATAACAACATATGAGAATTTACTAAAATTAAAAAAAATATGTTAAAATTAAATTAGTATTATAATTTTTTGATTAAAAGGGATGCAGAAAGATTTATTATAGAGATTTGGATTATCGAAAGATGTTTGAAATTTTATGTATGAAAATTATGAAAACGCTTTTTACGATGAGAACCAACATCCAAATTTGATTTCTTGTCAAATGTATAGGCTCTAGGTCCAGTGATCTACTGCTTATATCATTTCAAACTATTTTATCCCCTATGTCATAATTTACAGATAATATGCAAGCCTATAAACCATTATATTTGTTTTGTAGGGAAAATGTTTTTGTTGTAGAAGACACATTTGATGTCTGTGCCTCAATATACTGTAACATTTTTTTTTAATTTTAAAAATCATTACTTAATACAGTGGCTGAATATATAAAATAAGCTACTATAAGTCTTCTATATTAGTATTCTTTTTTCAATTATTAACGGGGGGTTTTTTCTTTTCAGCTTCAGCTTCTTCAGAAGACAGTTTCAATATGAAGTGGAACCATATGTCTAATTCTGTTCAATATTCAAGCCAAGACAAAATTCAAGCTCGTCTAATTCATGTAGCAAACAAGCAGAACTTGCAATTTGCTACCTTAAATTTCAGTGTTGGATGCAGCTGGCCATTACCAAAGCAGCCGATGTATGGTGCCATGATGCTTCCGTGTACCAACGGCATCGCAATCAACAGTCGAAATCGCTTCGCACGATAAGTAAAATTACTTGATTTTGGACTCGTCTAGTTTTAAGACTAATTAAGAATTTGATTAAATTAAGATGACAACATAATAAATTTTTCAAAATTGAGTAAATATTTGAAAAATTATTGCCAAATTATTAGCTAAAGGATTTTTTTCGTTAGAAATAATTCCTTTCAGGGTGGTGTAAAATTCAATATCCAATTAAGCGATTTTGAAAAAATGTTTTAATAGCATTTTAATGATTGATCTCAGATGTGACACTCCCTGTTATAAACTGTCCTAAATTGTCCCTCCTCCCTGTTAAAATTTGACACTGCCCACTTCCCTATCGGGCTGTATTTTAATTACATTTAAAAAAATTTCTCATTTATATTCAGAACAAAAACATTCGTTATATTGTTGAAGGATATCTCGATTAATGCCAGTTAAAAAAATTTCAAGAAAAGACGGTTGATAAAAACCATAGAAAGTTTAGAAAGTCAGATTCAGGAAATAAAATATATTGGAAAAAAAATCATCGACCATAAAGGCAAGACATTTCAGACCTTTTTGTAAACATAATTCAGAAAAAATATACTTCAAGACCTAAGAAATTATCGTAATTTCGGATATTAAGATGGATTAAAAAAAACTATGAAAATTAATCTCGGATTCTGAAACTTGTAAGTTTCAGTAATAACGAATTGAACAGCATAAAGATTTATTTCTAAGGCGATAATTTTTTAATGATTATTATTTTAGAAGGATTAATGAAATTATAAAAATAATAATGCAAATTTCAAGAATTTTTCTAATTGCTTTAGGATCGTTAATTTCTTTTTATAGCTAGACATTCCATATCGTATTAAATGGTAATTTAGAAAAATAACGATATTTCTGCTACAGATATATTTAATGCGTAGTTACCGCATCGAATTCTGCACAAATGAATACTTTTTGAGTTTAGAGTTCTGAACAAATTTCTCAATTAGATTTTTAAAAAAATCATGATACTAAACATTCGAAATTGAGAACTTCTCATTGGGCATCTGTGTTAGTTTGCTAATCCCTAATTTGAGATTTCGCATCCGAAGCTTCTTGATTATTTTGATCAATTAATTTCATAAATGTAGAAATTAGCAGTTAATAAAGCAAAAATGCGATATTTATCTACTTTTTCTAAATTTTGAAACTTCAATATTAATTCACATTTAACATGGAATTTAATAAAATATGAATATCACTGTGCTTATCAGCTAAAGTTTAATCAGGAAAAAATCTCGTTTACCCACAAGCAAGGTCTATTTTTCTTGGGACAAAACTGGCAAGGAACGTGAACGGATTGTCATAAAGTTATAGGAAATAAGAGCACTAAGTATCCGGGTAGCAATCGATTTATCAAAAATGAAATATTTCATGGCCAGAAATATCTGTCACTATTCTTTTAAGATGGGAATGAAGATTAATTTTCTTTTTGGGAGATGTGGCATTTGTAGAATCTTTAAACAAGCGATAAAAAATCAATTTATAATCATGAATTATAATTAAAGTGCATTCTTGGGATCACCCAAACTCCAATGTCTTGGGTGATTTCTTTAAACATATTCATGCAAATAACTTGGTATTTATACAAATGCATGGAACTTAGTGGTTTGGTGTATCTTTATTTTTGGAAAGCTGAAAGACTGATAGGAAAATATTTCCGGGACTTACTGAAATCCCTTAAAATAGATCAAACTTCCAATTTTCCATTTAGTAGGTTGGAGTTCATCTTTGAATTAGTTAACTTACAAAATTAGAAGGTCAATAAATATATTTAATAAAATATTTTTTAAGAGCATATTATTATCTTGACCATTAAAAGATTGAGTTTGTTATATAGTGCAATTTTATGAGCGGGTATTCTGAATTTTTACCCCAAGTGAATCAATTTAATAAATTGAGTAATTCACAAGTAATTTCTGCAAATTTTATAATTCTATAATTTTTCTGTGAATTCATATTTAAAATTTCATCATTAATTCTCCTGTAAATAAATAAAATATTGACAAAATTTCCTTTTCCTACTCTGATTAGATGTTTTAGTCTAAAATACAATAAACAAATTTTATTAATATGCTAAATACATAAAATTTGCCGTGTTATTCATATCATTACCTTGATCTGACGAATTAGCAAATATCTGACAGTCGTTAGATAAAATGTATGCCTGTAAATAAGCTCACGTTTTTCAGTATATGTCAAGTCTTAAACTGTTTCATGGTGAAAGGGTGCGAATACTTTTTCCAGTAATCTCAGATCTCGTATGGATTAAAAATATTTTTTCCAAGAAAACTAGAAACAATTGGATATTACGAACTCATTAAAACACCTAGTAATAGCTGCTCCTTCTGTGTTCTAAAGTGTATACCGCATGCTATAGGTCTATTTGGAGCAAAGGCTTATGGGTACTTGTTGGGGTCAGTTTCCATACAGAAGCATGTTCCTCGACCAGGAAGCAAAGAGAAGCAGTGTTTAAGGTATCGATGGTTGTCATGGGTGAGAAACGCAATGTAGACTATCGTGGTAAGAGAACAATGGCCAGTGTTCGATGCGTAGGATTATTTGAGTAAATTGCATCTGAGAATTATAATTATAATCCCGCAACGGTTATAAATACTTTTATAATCCTCTGTAATCGGTGAAATTTGCATAATTTTCATCATGAAATTTCAATTATTTGAAATATAGAGTAAGAAACGTGGATCATGGGTCAGTTGAGAAAAGATTCTTCGTGGTAGTGATAAATCCAGACGTGTAATTGTTGCTGAGTATTGCAGTGGTAACATGTAGAGGTACGGAAACTGTGGTAGATGAGTGTTTAGTGCTCTGAAAAATTGGGAAATTCTTATTGACGTTTTGAGATTAAAGGAAACGTTCTCCCGATTGTTAGATGCAAATTTGTTGAATAATTCTTCCAAAGATTGTTGCGAGTGCGAGTAATGCAGGTGGCGAGGGAATGTTGAGTGTCTTGTCGGAGTGTGGGTAACGCATGTGGTGAGGGAATTTTGAGGGTAATAACGGAGTATGGGAAATATTATGGTGGGGGAACAATGAGGTTTTTGTATGAGTGTGGGTGATGCTTGTGACGAGGGCACGTTGAGGTTTTGTCGGAGTGTGGGTGATGGTTGTGGCGAGGGCACGTTGAGGTTTTGTCAGAGTGTGGGTGATGCTTGTGACGAGGGATTTTTTAGGTCTTGTCTGAGTGTGCGGTTAATGAATGTGTCCAGGAAGTAGTGTAAGTCGTGTCAGAGTGTGCGAGAAATGAATGCATTGAATGGTGTGTGTCATGTGCGGGAAATGAATGTGTAGCATATTGTGGGTCGTGGGCGGGAAATGAATGTATTGCATATTGTGTGTCGTGGGCGG
>JAOUZG010010558.1:19439-43060 GCA_026289955.1 Argiope argentata | reverse complement strand
GTCGTGGGCGGGAAATGAATGTATTGCATATTGTGTGTCGTGGGCGGGAAATGAATGCCTTGCATATTGTGTGTCGTGGGCGGGAAATGAATGCCTTGCATATTGTGTGTCGTGGGCGGGAAATGAATGCCTTGCATATTGTGAGTCGTATCAAAGTGTGTAGGTAATGAATGTGTTGCATATTGTGAGTCGTATGTGGGAAATGAATGCGTTGAATATTGTGGGTCGTGTCGAAGTGTGTGGGTAATGAATGTGTCCGACGAATATTGTACATTTTGTGAAATTGTATCAAACTTTGTGAAGGGAAAGTGTGGGTAATGAATTTGTGGAGTAAATTTTGTTGTATAAACATAGCATTGGTTAATATTTGAATACGTGATGTGACCTTTCGGACTGGACGATGCCTGAATGTGTGTTGTGGTGTTTCTAATGTACGACATGAATATTAAAATTAATGAAATGTAGTGACTGGTATAAATAGACATCTAATGGAGCTGATTGATTTTTTTAAATTAATAAATTGGCTTTCGTTTTATTTTCTTTAGAATGTAGATTGAGGTTATGGAAGTATATGTGGAAGGAAAAGTGCATTTTTTCCCTAGTTATTAATCTAGAAATTTGGAAGTTATGAAAGGTAGCTTTAAATACAAAGAATTTTTTAAACTGATAAGTTTGTCCCAAACACTGATTGTTTGATAAAATATTTTATGTGCCTTTATTTTATATCAAAAAATCGGTTTTCTTACAGTTTAATGTTTATAATTCACAGAAAACTTTCGTGTTAAAAACTCCTTTTTTTTCTTTAAGTTTTGGGTAGTAATATAGTTTCTCTGGCACGTGATAGTTTGAAAATCAGAATTGCTTGAAAAAATTTCTTACAATGATTAATGGACACTTCCATTGAAAGTGGGACCAAGGTACAATACTCCTTAGTTCATTTGCCAGTGTTTCAAAATCAGCATTCAAACTGCTCTCTTGTTGCCTCAATCAACAGAAGGCGATATTCTAAGTTCCATCGAATTAGTTAGGGATGCGTGCCTCTTCTCATTCTAAACGATTTGTTTCCCTAACGCATCAGAAAAAGGATCTAGATAATAAGATCATAATTGTTTTGAAAATACTAGATTCCAGCTTTAGGTTATCACACAAATTCTGTTTCGCAAGTATATTACGCTGAGTTAAATTAAATTTTTAACTACATTACCCGGATAAACTGAATTATTATTTTAGGGCTGATAAAGTGGAAGATGTATGGTCAAGGTTTATTATATGGACATTTTGTTGAAAAGGAATCGAAGCTATGATGATTTTAACGCTCTTAAAATATTTTTGGCATTAATGTCGCATGTCATTTTATTTTTCCATAAATTAATCCAAAAGGTTCATTAAATAATATAAATACCACGAGTCATAATTTCTCATAGGTTTCGCGTTATACTTTAAAATGCATATTTGAATGAAGTTAACATTAATTAATTATTAACTAGATAATATCTGTAGAATATTGTTTTTGTCATCTCTGAAGTATTAGAATACCTGAACATGGGAAAGTTCATACATTGGTATAAATACTTTGCATGATTCTTGAGGTAAAGTAATTTTGAATAGTAAAACACTCGAGATTTAACTCTTCCTTTTTATCTGAAAGGAATAATCGATATCTTTTATTTGTGAAATAACTAAATTTGGGACAAATCAACTACTACTCCATTTAATTTAGTTATATTTTCCGAAATTGTAGTCGAGAATCGATTTGCTTTTGCTTTTGTTAATCTTAATCCAAGTAAAGTTTAAAAAATTCCTGTTTTGTAGTAAATATCGTATTGAATTGCGATGCTGGATCTCTCAACCAAGATCAAACATTTATATTGGTGTAAAATAAGACAGAATACTTGACTTTTGTTAATATATCGGAAAAAAATTTGAAACTCTTTTTAGAGAATTGCTGTCTATCCAGTTACAAATCGACAATTTTCTTTATTAGATCATATTTTAAAAGGGGATATTTGGATAAGGTGAAATGTTATAATCAAGGATACCTATTTTCCCCAATTGGCAATTTTGGAGTTAATCATAGGTCAGACTAGTAAGAAGCCAATCAAATATATATTCTCTTTTAATAAGGCAATCAAAAATTTATACATTTGCTAATTTTCCGATCAAACGCTTTAAAAATGAAATACTAGGCTAAAAAATTAGTGACTTCAATTAGCATTATAACACTTAAGACGTTTCATGTAACATTGTTTGAACACATCTCAATATAGTAGTCAACACTTCGGTAACCATGGAATCATCTGTAATGGATATCTGATTATTCTAGCAGTATCGAGGGTCAGCGGGAGCGGGGAATCCTAGATGGTCTGCAAAGCAGACTGAACTCTGAGCTATTAAGTATTGACAACCACATCGGTCAACAATGGAGAACAGAATTTTCGGAAACTTAGGTCATTTTCTACCATTGCCTTTATTCAATAGTTTAAAAAAATAGCATCTTATTAGGAAGAAATCGGGATTCAATTCAGGTTTTCTGAAACTCAAAATTTGCAATCTGAGATTTGCTTTCATAATTTAACTTTAAATCCATTTTTAAAATTTGAAGCTTCCATAATTCCTTTGGCTCATGAAAGTATATTTTCTGAATTATATTTTCAAAAGGATCTAAAATGACTTACCTAGTAGTAATTTCATTACATTTTATACCCTATTTAAAAGAGAAATTCAACAGGCTCCGCTCCGCTCTTCCCGCTTTCTGTTTTTACTATTAACAGTAACTATTTTATGGCGAGATAAGAACACATTCATAAAAAGTTTGAATTAATTCAATTCTAGATACCTTTCAAGCATAAGAGGAATGTGTACTTAGCTTAGGTGTTGATGAGATTTAGATAGAATGTTAACATGCATTTAATTATAATTACTATTATATTAATTAGATTGGAGTAGCTGAACATACTTGGAGGCCCAAATTTTGATATTTGCTTGTTTAGAAATATCTTTAAACGATAGCTTTTAATACGCTATCTTCTTCGTGTAAATAATACATCGATGTTTAAACATGTACCGAAAATTTGCATCAAATTTCATTTCATTTTGTTTCATCTAATCAGAGGAGCTAAATCAAAATAAAGATATTCTTTAAACTCTGAATGTATCAATTTAAGAAAATTTGACCCAGTTTGAATTGAAATAATATGTAACCAACTGAAACAGGCGTATAGTATGCTGAACAAATAATTCATCATTCAATTTTTAATATTAAAAATTAGCTGAGAAGAGGCAGAGAAGTTAAAAATTTTCAATTTTCAAATAGCAGTTAATGTGATCAATATTTGATCTGCTAAATAGATTTACTTAGAGGAATACTGAATCCAGTTTTAAGTTTACGCGAATTATTCCTAACGAAAAATATTATTTTATCTGATAATTTGACTGTTCTTTTTCATTTATTTTGCCTGTTTTCTAAAAAATTGAATAATCAGAGTAGTGTTAATTTTAGAAAAACTTCCATTAAATTTAAATTTAGTAGATAAAGATTCCAAAATCTTGTGACTTTACTTTTATGTTATTGTTTCTTATCCCCTGACAAGCGGAGCTAGATAAGGTTCATGAATTTATTCACCCTGAGAAAGTCCAGTACCAAAAGGGGACCATGAACCTCCTCCTGCCTGGTAAGTCCCAGACAAGATAAAATGTGGCTCCGTGATGCACTGAATCCTTCCCAAAGCCTCATTGAGTGAATTTTCAAGTCTAGCAATATCCGCACCATGATTCCACGTCACAACGTCATCCGCAAAGATGCCCATTTGACTTGATGGAGTCATTTTCTCTATTCCAGCAATAAAAATTGAAAAAAGGTTGGGGCTCAAAACTGATCCCTGGGGAATGCCCTGTTAAGACTTATAAATTCCTGAGAGGCTGCTCTGATATTTAACCAGAAAAGATATATTATTCATAAAATCAGAAATCCAAGTGAAGGCACCACCCTTGATATCAAAATCATTGTAACACTTAGCCAGTAGTTTATTTTTCCAAACTTTATCAAAAGCCTTGGATATATTGAGAAATACAGCTGAAGTGTGCTTAGTAGGTCTCATGTTATGGAATCCTTACCGCTGGGTAAAGTAAATAATTTGGTCTATAGTACTATGTCCTCTACGGAAGCCATACTGCTCAGGAGGCAATAAGTTGCGACTAAAAAGATGGTGAACAATTCTTCTCGAAATAATTTGCTCCTTAAGTTTACAAGTTATGCAGGTTAGAGAAATTGGACGATAGCTTTCCATATTTCGAGCTTCTTTATTTGGTTTACGAATAGGAATAATAGTTGATTTCCACTGTCTAGGAAATTTACCCCTTTTCCATGAAAGATTAAAAATGTGCAATAATCTATCTTTAGCTCTATCTCCAAACCTAACCAAGAAATTTCCATGGATGTCATTTGGTCCGGGAGATTTTCTAATTTATTTGACGAATAGCAAACTCAAGTTCCGAAGAAGTAATGGGATCATTAAACACCTAATTTTCTGCTGGCATATTTTGGCAGGATCTAACCAAGTTTCTAGCCCGAGTTTCAGTCTCCCAGTCACTTTATCCTCTCGGTTAAAATCTAGTTTACTTTCCTCAGCATAAAATTGGCCTAAAACCTCAGCAGCTTCTTGGTCGTTTATGGTAGGAGAGCTATTGTGATCAATAATAGCATTCGAGTTCTCCTCCTGAGGCTGCAACCTGTCCAGAGTTTTTGTAAGTTTCCAAAGTCGAGCGTTAGGCGTTTTATAGTCCAAATCTTTGCACATATTTTTCCAGTTATTTCTCTTTATGAAGCTATACTCTCGCTTGATCTCTGCATTTAATCTATTCAGTTCAATCCTGATATTCGTATTATTATTTAAAACATGTTTCTTCAGAAGTTGTTCTCTCTGACTTAATAATTTATTAACAATCTCAATCAACTGCATGAGTGTCTTTTCCTCCCATTTTTACCTCGTGGTAAGGCACCTTTTGCCTCCCATAGAACAGAGTGTCTAAAGAAAAACCCTTCCTTCTCTGAATCTCCCGAGGGAGGACTCCTCAAGAGCTGATCAGATAAAAGCCTTTCAAACAATATCCAGTCAGCTTTCTTAAACTTCTAAAAGTAGCAATTGTTTCTGTATTGTCCAATGTCTAAATCCAGTTCAGTCATTACGTGGAGGTGGTCACTATCGACAGAGTCCAGGATTCTCCAGGACCCAAAGGACTGATAATAGTTAAGTCCAAAACATCAGTAGAGTTATAGCTATGGAATCTATATGTATAAGTTCCATTATCTAGGAAATAGAAAGCTTTCATTTAACATAACATAACGCCATCCTGTGCCCCCGGTGCCTATAACGCTAAGTTATCTAACCAGTTGGATGATCACAAGATGGGAGAAAAAAAGGGGGAGGAATCTGCACTTTTGAGGGACTTTTTAAGCTATAATTTTGGTTGATTACCACAAGGGGAATTCTTGTCTCAACCATTGTAGGTCTTAAAGAGGTCTTGGTATTTATGAATATGGTTTACTAGGGAGGTTATTTTCCCGCGTGAAAGGGTATTTGATGCAACTCTCCTGTACCATTCTTCTTTGAGACTTCTTTCTGGCTTTCTCATGTGCCATGAAAGAGTGAGTAGGCATTCTGTGGCGTAGTGAATTGGAGATTCTATTTCCCCACAGCTGCAGTAAGAAGAGTTGGCTATATGGAATCTGTATGAGTATGTTGGGAATGGGTCGCGTCCAGTGAAGAAAAGGACATTCGCTCTGTCCCAGTTGGTAGCATAGAGAGAAACCTTTGGTATTATGTTATATATGGAATGACCTGTTTCGCCTTCTTCCCATTCCTTTTGCCCTCTTGTCATCATATCTGTTTGGAGGATGTTCTTCAGATGAGATTTTGGAAGCTTCATTAAATTCCGATCTTCATTTGCACTAGCCGCTGTTTTGGCTAGTTTGTCCGCCGCTTCATTCCCGTCTTAGCCTACATGTGCCTTGATCCATGAAATATTAATATGAGGATTTTCAAGAAGGGAGAAGGTATCTCTTGCTAACTGGCTATTGGATTTTGAAGAACTTGAGGATTGTATACTTGCTTTATTGTCGTCATAAATAGTGATTGGATCAGATGATGGACGAGAGGTTGCGTAATTCACTGCTCTATTGAGTTCTAGGAGCTAAGATTGGAAGACCGTGTTTTCTTTCAATAGGCTGGTTGACCACTGGTGTATAGGGCCTGTATCCTGCATGACACAAAACGCCTCCCCAACTTCTGTTGAAAATTTTGACCCATTCGTATATATTCCAAGTCCAAAATTTTGAGACCCACCGTCTTCAAACGAAATTTGATGGGCATGGAGGTGTTTGCAGGGTTGTGAGGTCCAGCCCGAATCTCTGTATTCATATTCACATGGGTTGATATTTGGCATATCATGAACGATTTCATGGGGTCTGTACCGTTCAGACATTCTTGCAATCATCTAACAGATTCTCCAAATCCTGTCATCTGTTTGTTGAAGCACATCCCCAAAGATCGTGTTTAGCGTTTAAATCACCCCGAAGGATTGTTGACTCTTTAAATATACCCTCCAGGGCATGTAATTTAAATTTCTCATTATTCGGTGGGTGGTACAAGTTTATGATATTAATCTTAGGTTTTTCGGGAGAATTTCAATGCCTAGACCTTCCAGGTTAGAGTGTGGCGCAACAATTCTTGGCAATTTTTGATAATTCACGTCTGATTAAAAACATAAGGCCACCACCAGTAGGCGGCCTATCTCGTCTAACAATATTATACCCCTTAATTCTAAGCCGATGTTTAATTTAGTCTCCTGAAGTGCAATAATCGCCACCTGAAGCCTGTTAGCAAGATCAAGAATTTAATCAAGTTTAATCCTAGTGGCAGTCGTACACAAACCATTAATGTTAAACTGTAGAATACGCAGTTTTCTCGTCCTTCGACAAGGTGGAGACTGTAGTTTACTTGTCAAACAAGATTCTCGGCCTAAGATCCGTTCGCGTCCTTGATTATCCAACGCGACGGACGATGCTGTATGATAACCCATCTTGTTGCGGGTGATTCATGGCCATGGTATGAGGAACCACAAGGGCTGGAGTCTGACGTTTCCTCAAATTGCCAGCTAAGCTTTAGCTGAACATAATGGAGTGGCCTTCTAGCCTTGGGTATCCCTACAAGGAGAATACACTCCCGACTCTCTTGTAGCCCTACAAGGAGAATCACCCACCCCGTCCAGGCTGACCTTCCCGCCACGATGAGGCAGCGAAGCAGGACTTGGGAAGGTGAGAAAACATCTGATGAACATAACATCTGATAGTTGCTTTTCCTTCAGAAATGCAAGTTAAAAGGGAAAATGGATCGATTGCTAAATGGGACTCTGTTAAATCTTTTTGGAGAACCTGACACAAAATGAATGAAAGTATAATGATCGAAATGAATTGTTTGGTAATGAGAAATCTAAAACAAGATCCAAAATCTGAGGAACTTTTCAAGTAATGAAAGAGAAAAACCCAGATTTCAACACATTAACATCGAAATTCAATGTTCAGTGGTTTTGTAAATGTTGAATTCCTAATATTATTAAACTCTAAGGTTTTTCGGACACTTATTAGTTTCGTAAAGCTTTTGATTTACTTGGATACCTGGAGACGTGAAATGGGATTCGGCAAATTCCCTCACCGTCAACAATTTGCTGAATAGGAAATATCCCGTTTTTCAAGTTTGAAGATTGTTTTGCATGAAGTTGCTTATAATGTTTCCATTTTCTAGAGTTTCAGTATTTATTCTTGGCGAATTCTGATTTTAACAGGCTATAATAAGGACCAGAAAAATACTTTTTCAACTGTACATTTCTTTGATAAAATTTTTCAGGAAATGGAATTCATTTACATTTGTTGAAGCAGCTAATTTAGCGCTAACTGCTTTGTCATTTCTTTGTGATAAAGAAAATATAGTTCTGTCCTTGGATTGACTATTTTCCCAATTCCACACCTTTCTGCTCCGGATGTCGACAATTCTGTATCAAGAAGAAAAAATTTCTTATGGGGATCATCAACATTCAAGTTAATTTAGGACAAGGTAAGTTACTAAATAATCATAAATGTGGAAAAGACTCAATTCTGGAACTATGAATTACTTTTAGCTTTCATTTTTCGCTTTTAAAATCATTTTATGTCGGGTAGAATGTTTCGTTTTATGAAAATCAATCTTTTGATTGTAACCTCAGTGATAAGCTTTATGTAATTAGAAAAATATTTTCCATTTATTTTTTAAAAATTATGAAAAATTGGATTTATGCTAATCGATAAAATGGAAAAGTTTATTGACTGCAATTCTAAGAACCTTATTTTTTAAAAATAAATTTATGAATATGATCCAATTTCGGGGCTGTATTATAGAAGTGTGTATTAATAGAGGTGAATTCTTTGGATACGTTTTTGTTAAACTTGTATTTGATCATTATAAATCCAAATCGTTTCTTTTCAGGTCTCGCCTGTTGATAAGATTCAAGATATTTGAAAGAATGGTCAAAGAGAGCCGGCATTGAGTCGTTAGCCGGCAAATATCCTGTACATCCCTGCTTTTACAAGATCCTAAAGAACGGGCACCGGCGCTTCTACTGGCAGATAGCTTCTGAGGCTCTTGCTACACCAAGTTAATTGGATCAACCTACACAATGGAGATGCGAGGAATTCCATTTGGCTATGTCAAAAAGTGGAAAAAGTAACAAAGCTTGCCCCGGCATAATCATTCTCTTTATTGTACCTTTAAAATCTATTTATCTCTCGGATTCTTTAGTAAGGCACTTGAGAAATCGCTTTTTTAATCATTTATTAAAGAATTAAATAATATGAATGCTTGAATTTTTTTTCTTTTGTCTAGGTTTTTTCTCTGGTATATTTTGTTTGACATTCGACTATGTGTTCGATTTTCAATCCACTTTTTCTTGTATTTCTCGAAAGTTTTTGTAACCCTGTTGAAAGTACTATTTGTCTGAGCAATCGAATCAGTTTGAGTAAATTGAAGATTTTTTTTTAAAATAAACATCCTGTTTTCGTAGTTAACAGCTTAACCACGGCTTAAAAGCCAACAATAATTTTCATCTACTTTTTTTCAAAATTTTTCCAGTAGTATTGTAATTATATATTTAAGTGTAAATTATTAAACAAGTTCTTCTCTGCACTATGCAACTTCTGTTTTAATCCATTGCAGTGATAAATGAGTTCAATTGCTGTTCTCTAGTTTTCATTTATCGACTAACAATGAAACTTTTACAATTGCGATGATGCAATGCTGAAACATTTCATTAGTTTTGATCCAGCCTCCTCCTTCATAAATGGGTGCTCATAAGTGAGTTACATTGATAATTAAAACTTTTCACGTTATACGTGTAATATGAAATTTATATGAAGACGGCCTCAAAAAAACCATCAATGAAATTGAGTGTTATAATAGGATTGATTCCATTATCTATCCATCCATCCATCCATCCATCCATCCATCCATACATCCATCCATCCATACATCCATCCATACATACATACATACATACATACATACATACATATATATATAAAAAAGTCTTCACTGTTGTAGACGGCCTTTTTATTCAGATCTGTCATTGTTTTGAATATATACATTGGTTTCTTTTCAGAGTAATATCTTTTTATGCTTTATATTTTATTAATGGTTGACTTTCATACGACATCATCTGCTTCAGAAAGAAATGTCTTTAACCAATATTCTTAAAGTAGTCTCCTTTAAGTCTTGGAATGTAGACCGCTCATGGTTTCTTCGTGTCGAAGTATTATCCAGTCTTTGATGGAGCATGGAAGTATCGAATATGGCCCTGCTAAACATTCTAGTTTTATATTCTATTTTTTCCCCCAATCAATTTTTTTTCTTAATGCACCCACCGTTTTCTTACAGTTTGGTTTTCAAAGATTTTAAAACATGAGAATAGTTTTTTAGAGTAATACGTTACGCATTAATTTTACTGCTTATTTTGAAATCATACTATGCAGTTGTCTGAGTTATTTTTAATGCCACTATTTGCTGATTTATGCAAATTATTTTTAAAATTACAAAAATTTATTAAATTAATATAGATGTTTTACTAAAATGTATAGATATTTAAAATAAGCTTTTATTGATGGTTTTGTTTTAGAATTTTTTTAACCATTTCGATTTATGGGACCAGTTTCTTTTATGTCGAAATTAGTACTCTTTTCTCATGATGTTTGCATTTTTAGAAACCAGTTTTTTGAATTCGAATGTTTATTATGAGCATCGAATTATACAAATTCCACTGCATTCTGCAATGTACTTAAGGAAATGAAATGATTCTTACAGGTTTTCGTGTCTGCAAGTTGGATAGACAAACAAAAGAAAAAACTAAGATGAAAGCATGCTGCATACTTCTGCTCCTTGATATGTTGCTGTTGCAGAAGTTTAGAGTATACTTTGGATCTGAGATTTGGCAAATGACTTTTATCTCTGATTGGAATGCGAATTCTAAAGAATGGAAGTTTTCCAAATGAAGTAACAGATGGATAAAAAGAGTAAGTGCCCAAAAGGGAGAGTAAGATAAGTAAGTGTATTGAATTGTCTTTTATTTATCTGTTAATTATTACTGTTATATCCCCCTGGAGAAGTGGAAAGCAGTCACCTTTAGCAAATTTTGGTTGTGTCATCTAGTTTTTCGAAATATTTCATATTGCTTAGCATCTTATATAATTAATATCAATTTGGAAAATTCATTTCAAATTTGAATGAACATACATTTTATATTGAGAAACGGGAAAGCGAATTGAATTTTTTCCTAATGGTGTACATGAATGGAATGAATAAATACAAGATAGATGCAAATGTAGTTCAAAATTGACTGAATTAATGTTGTATTTGATAGAAAATTAGTTTATCTGGTCATGTGTTCAATTAATTTTGAATAATTACAAAATTGTACCTAGTCCAACAATGCATTTTCCCTAATTATTAAGAATAGCTATTCATAATTGCATGTAAACATCGGTGTATTTAACTTTGGATTTTTATTTATTGAACACATTATTTCTCTTTAATGTAACGCTCAAAATTTCTATGCAATCTCATCCTCGAATATTGACCATATGTCCAGTTAGTTGTAAAATATTTCTGTTGAAACTTTCAGGCAAAAACTTCATTTTTTCCAATCAATAAAATAATTTTTTTTGATGAGATTGGCCATCTTTCTTCTTATTGATGATAAATAACGCACGATTTTAGAAATTTCTCCCCTAGATACCTTAAAAGGGTTTCTCTCCTGAAAAACATTACATTTGCGAAACATCGCATTTAGATAATTTGAGTGCAACTGTAAGATACATCCAAGAAATATTTCAACCAAAAATGGCGATTAACAAATTCTTTAGACGTGCACTCAATTTTGTGATTTTAAATATATTGCATTAAGTACAAGAAAATGTTGTAAGGAAAGTACTTTGAAGATTTATTTAGTATTTTAATCCAATATATTAATGCGTACTTTAACATTTCTGTCAATATTAAGCCTAAATTTTATTACATTTTTGTTTCTTTTAAAGAAGAGTGCTTGGTGTGTACTCAATTTTGAGTATATATTTAAGTATATATTTAAGTGCATTAATTATGACTGATTTTAATCGTTACAGAAATAAAACTGTAATTAACCCTCCAAGCGTCAACCCCGCAAATAGATGGAATCTCTTCTCCCTTCAAAGCTTTAGCCCCGTGAATAGACGGAAATTTAAATCCCCTTAAAACTGTCACTGCCCGTACTTTCACGGGTTGAGTTTTTCGCTTCCCCCAAACTCAAGCTGCGAGATAATGAGAAAGAAATGTGAGATAAGGAGAAGCCAATCTTTATCAGTGGACGATAGGAATGCTGTCTTCCTGGTCACTTTCTTTTAAGCATTTTAAAATTTCGTTTACATTCTCAGCCTTACTTTTGAGATTTTGCGAATAAATGCGAATCCACATTAAGTTTTAAATAAAAAGAATAAAACTGAACGTATGAAAATATATTCCCGGAATGAACATATATGAGTATTGTTATTAATAAATTCATCCATAAGATTTTAAAACATTTAGGGTGAAATAACAATTAATCTAAAAAAATAAATATAAAATAAAAATTTGACATTTTTCTCTTTTATAACGTACTTTTATTTAAGGATTTTCGAATTAAGATTGCTTATGCAACTTAGTTTTAAAAAAATAAGACACTGAAATTATATGCAGAATTTTATTTAATGAGCGAGACTTTTCATCTTTGAATGATTTTTTTTTGTTTTCATTGATAAGTGTAATTAAAAACGGGGAGATATTTTATTTATATAAAATCCATAAATTTAAGTGAGTTTTTTTAGAATGATAAGTTTTACATTTATTATATTAAATCATATATTTTTATAACGTAATAATTTATATATAAAAATTGATAATTTATTTAATTTGCAATTTTTTTTTGTTTATGGAATTTCACCTTCCTTGACGAATACAAATATAAATTTAAGCATTGTAGAGATATTGTTTTTATATTTTTCTCTAGTTTTTAATAATATTTTCAAAGTTTAAATAAGCGCAGTTTTTATAGGTTATATTTTTTTAATCGAAATATGAATCTTATTTCACTGTATAGTCTCATATATACAACACGCACTTCTGTGAATGTTAAACATAATGTTAAGTGATATTTTTTATATACGTTTAATATTGAGTAATTTAATACGCAAATTTTAATGCTCGTGAAAGTAAATGAATGAATGAGTTAAAAGTTATAATATTTTTAAGTTAATTTAATTCAAGTTAAATAATTATACTTTGTGTTTTAAATTCTAATTTTTTTTAACTGCTTGGTCTAATTTTTTTCATATCCTAGCATTAAAAAAATTAATGCGTGCAACTGGCATTTAGATTACCTTCTCTTCTTGTTTGCAAAATTTGAGTTCACTGGAGGTGATTTTAGTTTATTTATCCAGTTTGTTCACAGGAGCAAGAAAAATTCAGAAATGCCCACATTGCAAGTAATTTGAAATTCTTTTTTCTTAATAAACTTTAGCCTCACATTTTCATTTTTAAAAAACAGCACTTGTTTGAACACGTAGGTCTCTTACCACCATTTCTACTAAAATAGTGAACATCCTTACTGATAGTGAAGATGAATATTCGTTTTGGCGACCTCCAGATCAAAATGTTTGACCTAGGGCGAACACATTTTATCCGTATATAATTTGGGACTGGAAATAAACACCTCGGGATAAAATTATCAATAATTTTAATCAGAATTTTTATTACTTAAAATTACATAAAATATTAACATTTATTCGCAATAAAAGTTGAAATTACCACAACTTTATTTATACATTTGAATATGTCACCAAGTAAATTCATTCTTTGAAAAAAGTAAGATCTTGAACTTTTTGTATCTTATTTAGTGACATGCTAGTTATAGAACTTTCGCTTTAGCTACATGGTTTATTTGTAATTCAATAAAAAAAATTTGGAAAATGATATGGCAAAAAAATTCGTATCATTGATAAAGAAAATTTTGAATTCACATTTAATGTACCAAATATGTTTCTACTGTGTTATTTTCGAATGAAATGTAAAATTTTAATATTTTATTAATGCTTGAAAAAGAAGTTTTTCAGTCATGATGGATTAAAATAATTTTAAATTGAGATTGACATATTAAAAGTAATTTATTTATTAGATAATTTTGATCTCATTTATTAATTAAGTTTGTCATTTAATAATTAAAAAACAATTCAAGACACATCCTTTTTATTGAGATAAACAAAGGAGCCTCTAAGTTTGTCATTCGTAAGAATTTATGCATTTTTTTAAAAAAAAATTCTTAAGAATTTATGCCAATTTGTATAATTTTATTCAAAGATTGATTAATTTAGTGATGACCGTAATACGCATGCCTTTAGTATTAAAATTTTGAAAGCGCATTTTAGAATACTGAAGTACATTGGAAATACTCTGAAAGAATCTTTTTTTTTCAAGAATTAAATCACTTGCATGTAATTTCGAAATATAATTTCACATTACGAGGGGATTTTGAGAAACTTATTACAATAAAAAAACAATAGGCGAACACTTTCAATTCATAAAAATTAAATTCGTATCGTATTAAATACAACAAAAATTTATTTCTAATTTAAATTATATGTAGTGTTTCATGAAATAATCAGAAATCCTCTAAAACACAATCATACTGTGCTTTCAATCTATGTTATTTCGATCGGCTGAAAGAAAAATGTTGTTCGAAATCGAAAAACTGCGATAAGCAACAGCTGTCACTCACAACATGACATCGGCTAATCTGCCTACCCCTGCTGTGCGGTAATAACCGAAAAAGGGGAAAGCAATCCTTTTGTCCAAACCCTGACACTTTTAAGAACAAACCTGTTATTCAGACGCGCAGCTTTCGGTAAGTATTGCATTCTGAATGTCACCGTCTGGAGGGTTAAAAGATAATGTACTTTAATAATATACTTCTAGTCATTACATTTTCAAGTTACCGCGTTTGTGTGCATGTAAATGTAGATCAATAGATGGTCAAATATTTGAAAAATTCATTTCAAATTCGATATAGATATACTTTTAGATATTAAAATGAGGAAACAAATTTCATTTACATATGTTGCTACATTTTTGAATTTTACACGGATACAGAAGTGTCCTAAGACAGATAGCCAATTCCTTAGCTCCAAATTTGATACATATATTATGCAATTCAGATACTGAATCTATGTTCTAAATCATATTTACCCAGCACTTCCAATTTTGTATTCAATGTATTAATTTGAGATCAAGCAGGAGGATAAAATTCTGTTTTTTTTTCAAAATATGATCAATTTGCATAATTAGTATTGTTATCGTTTTCAAAGTAGTCATTACTAGAACGATTTACAATCACAGAAAGGTTTATTAAAATATTGAGTTCGATTACAGTAATTTCTATATTATCAAATTCGACAATAAATAATCTTTTGTGACTTTGAAATGGGATCCAGTACCGAAATTGAACTACTAATTAACGACATATCTTCATCCAGGTGTCTGCTTTTAGACTAAAGAGTTTGTACTAACTCCTTGAAAAAACCACGCCATCATTTAATCCGTCGTATTATAATAATGTTTTAGATTTTCTCTATTTTAAGAATCGAACCCATTTACGTCTGCATCAACAGATACAAATATTTATTAAATGACATAGAGTACATGAGTATAAAATGAATAATTAAAGCAGTGAATGAAATTGTGGTAAAAAATATACTTGAAGCATGTAAGCAATTACTAAAATTAAAGAAACAAAACATGCGGAAATAAAATTGGTGTATATTTTTTAATTGTTAGTGATGTAAGAATGTTTGAAGTTATATACTTAAAGGTTATCGAAGGAAATTTAAAATTTCGAATACAAAAATTTTGAGAACTCTTCTTTGAATGAGCAGTTTCTATACAAATTCAAAATCTTGTCAAATGTATAGGCTCTAATTCCAACGATCAACTCCGTACATCGTTTTAAATGATTCTATTATCACCTATTTCATAATTTACAGATGACATGCAAGCCTATAAATCCTTGTATTGATGTTTTATAAGGGAAATGTTTTAGTTGCAGTATAATCATTTAATGTTTATGCCTTAATGTACTATAACATTTTTTAAAAATTTAAACTTTAATATATTGGCTGAATGTTTAAAATAAGTTGCTTCAAGTTATCTTTATTTGTCTTCTCTCTTCAATGATTAATGAATTTTTTTTCTTTTCAGCTCCAACGATACCAGAAGACGGTTTCAAGATAAAGTGAAACCATATGTCTTTTTCTGTTCAGGACTCTCAAGTTAAGACACATTTCAAGCTCATTTAATTTGTGCACTGAACAAGCAGAACTTGCACGTTGGTGCCTCAAATTTCAGTGTTGGAGGCAACTGGCCATTAGCACAGCAACCTATGTATGGTGGCATGATGTTTCCTTGTACCAACGGCATCTTAAGTAACAGTCAGAATCGCTAGGCCTAGTGCTGGCCAGCACTTCTGCTGTCCGTAAAGATCCAGATATCTTTAAACTGCGATAGCAACATGGAGTTCAGATTTTCTAAAATTGCTCTAAGCTCGCTTACAGAGCAGGAGTTTTGGCTTTGATTTATAGATCCTGAAATCGAATGTAACTGCCACTGCCAGAACTGTCATTATCAACTTTCTCTATTTCATAATATTTCATAATAGGTTAATAGGAGCTATTTCAGCAGCCTATTAACTTACATAGTCATTATTCTAAAAATCTCAAACTCAAATAGCAGTTACAATGAACTCCAATGAATATAACGTATAGAGGTTGTATCGAAACTAATACAGAAATGCAAGTGAAAAGGAAACGGGGATCAATCGCTAAATGGAATTTAGTTAATTGGTTTTGGATTAACTGACATAAAATGAATGAAAGGATAATGATAGAAATGTATTGGTAATGAAAAATCAAAAGAAAGATCCAAAATATGAGGAACTGTTTCTAGTAATGAAAAAGAGAATAAAAAAAAAAGAACATCGAATTTAACCACCACATTTACTTTTTGTAAATGTTGAATTCTTAATAATATAAAACCCTGAACTTTTTCGGACACTTATTAGCATCTTAAAACTTTAGATTCAGTTTAATAACTGGAGACATGAAATGAGATTCCTGCAAATTCCCTCACTGTATAAACTCTTTGCTGAATGGGAAATATCCCGTTTTCTAGCTTGAAGATTGTTTTATATGAAGTTGTTTATAACATTCCACTTTTCTTGAGTTTTAGTATCCATTCTTTACGAATTCTGATTTCAACATGCCAATAAGCACCAGAAAAATGTCTTTCATTTGTAACTTTCTTTGATAAAATTCTTCAGAATACGGAATTCATCTACATTTGTTGTTGAAGCAGCAAATTTATGGTTATCTCCTTGATGCCATTTCTTTGTAATAAAAAAAGTCTTTCGGAACATGGATTGACTATTTTACCAATTCCACACCTATCTGCTCCGGATATCGACAATTCTGTACCAAGAGGAAAACATTTCTAATGGGCAGCATCAACATTCATGTTATTTTAGGACAAGGTAAGTTACTAAATATTCATAAGTGTGGAAAAATAGATTCACATGTGAAACTTTGAGTTACTTTTAGATTTCATTGCTCGCTTTTAAAATCATTTTATATCATGTAGGATGATTTTCTCAAAACCAAAGTTCCGAATGAAGCCTGACAGTTATGGGCGTAATGTGATTAACAAATATTTTCCCAATATATTTTTTTAAACTATTGAAAATTGTATTTATTCTAATCGATAAAATGGAAGTTTATTTATTAACTTAAATAATAAGACTCTTATTCTCTTATAAATTTATGAATTGAATCAAACTTCTGGGCTGTATTATAAAAGTATATATTTATAGTGAAGAATTGCTTGGATATGTTTTTGTTAAACTTGTATTTATTGTTATTTCTAAATACAAATCTTCTTTTCCCTTCAGATCTCACTTGATGATAACAAGATTAAACGTCTCTCAAGGAAAGGTCAAAGAGAGCTGGCATTGAACCGTTATCAGATATCCTGTAAATCTCTGCTTTTACAAGATCCTAAAGAACGGACACCGGCACTTCTAATGGAAGATAGCTTTTGGGGCTCTTGCTACACCAAGTTAATTGGAGTCAACCTACACAATGGAGATGCGAGGAATTCCGTTTGGCTATCAGTCACAAAGTGTAAAAAAGTTTGCCACGGTATAGTCATTCTGTTTTATTGACTTTTAAAATGGATTTATCTCTCTCGGATTCTTTAATTTCTCATGCGCCTTAGCAATAATTGATGAAAGAATTAAAATAATAAATGAATGCTTGTTTTCTGTTGGCTATCTGTTTTCTCTGGTACACTTTGTTTGGACACTAATTAGCTTCTTTAAACTTTCGATTCAGTTAAATACCTGTAGACGTAAAATGAGATTCCGCAAATTCCTTCATTGTAAACTATTTACTGAATGAGAAATATCCCGTTTTTTAAAAGATTATCCCGTTTTTTGAAGATTGTTTTCTATGCAGTTGCTTACAATATTCCTCTTTTCTAAAATTTTAGTATTCATTCTTTGCGAATTCTGATTACAACATGCCAATGAGCACCAGAAAAATACTTTTTCAACTGTAATTCTCTTTTATAAAATGTTTCAGCATATGGAAGTCATCTATATTTGTTGTTGAAGCAAAAATTTAGTGCTATCTCCTTGATGTCATTTCTATTTGATAAAAATAAAAGATCGTTCTGTTCTTGGATTGACATTTTCCCCAATCCCACACCTATCTGCTCCGGCTGTCAACAATTCGGTACCAAGAGGAAAACATTTCTGATGGGGAGCATCAACATTTATATTATTTTAAGACAAGGTAAGTTATTAATATTCATAAATGTGGAAAGAGATTCAATTGTGAAACTATGAATTACTTTTAGCTTTCTTGTTTCGCTTTTAAAATAATTTTATGTCGAGTAGAATGTTTCCTTTTCTGAAAATCAAAGTTTTGAATATAGCCTAAGTGATAGGTTTTAATATGATTAGAAAAATATTTTCCATTTATATATTTTTTAAAAATTATGAAAAATTGAATTTATGCTAATCGATAAAATGGAAAAGTTTATTTAAAATTCTTTGAATTTGAGTCTATATTTTCTTATAAATTTATTTATCAAATCAAATTTCTGGGCTGTATTATAAAAGTAAGTATTAATAGTGAAGAATTCTTTGGATGTGTTTTTGTTAAACGTGTATTCGATCATTATAAATCCAAATATTCTTTCCCCCCTAGATCTGACTTGGTAACAAGTTTCAAGATATTTCAAGGAATGGTCAAAGAGAGCTGGCATTGAATCGTTATCAAATATCGTGTAAATCCCTGATTTTACAAGAGAACGGGCACTAATCCCTGATTTCTAAAGAACGGGCACCGGACCTCCAACTGGCAGAAAACTTGTGGGGCTCTTTCTACATCAAGTTAATTGGATGAACCTACACTATGGAGATGCCATGTATTCCATTTGGCTATCAGTTACAAAGTGAAAAAAAAAAGTAAAAATACTTTTCATGGCAAAATCATTCTGTTTATTGTACCTTTGAAATCTATTTATCTCTGATTCTTAAAAAGAGCAATTTTTCATGTGCCTTAACAAACATTGATGAAAGAATTAAAATGATGTATGCATACTTGAAATTGTTTTCTGTTGGCCAGCTGTTTTCTCTAGTACATTTTGTTTGACATTCGACAAGGTGTTTGATTTTCAATCCACTTTTCATTCTAATATTTGTAAAAAGTTTTTGTAATTTGAGTAAGAGTATTTGGCTACAGAAGTTAAATAAATCTGAAATGATTATAGAGGATATTTTTATTTTTTTAAATATTTTTTTTGTAGTGAAACCATTTTAACTGATTAGCCTAGACTTAAAATCCAACAATAATAATTTGATCTACTTTTTTTTAAAAAAATTATTTCAATTTTATTTTAATTATAGATTTATGTGTAAATGAATAAACGAGTTCATCTTTGAACTATGCAACTTCTGCTTTAATCCATTGCAGTGCTAAATGGGCTCAACTGCCGTTTCCAGTTTTCATTTCATCAACTAACAATGAATCTATTACGATTACGAAGATGCAATTTCTTTAATTTTAATCCAGCCTCCTTTTTCGGTGTTGGAAATGGGTATTCATAATTAAGTTACTTGGATAATTAAAACTTTTCATGTTAGGCTGTTAATCAACTGAAGCAAATATTTATTAAATGATATAGAGCACATGAGTATAAAACGAATAATTAAAGTGACGAATGAAATTTTTGGGAAAAAATATATTTAAAAAATGTAAGCAATTACTAAAATTTAAAAAATATATATCAGGAAATGAAATTGATATTATAATTTTTTTAATTGATAGTGATGTTAGAATTTCGGTGGCATTATATACTAAAAGGTTATCGAAAGAAATTTTAAATTTCGAACATGAAAATTCTGAAAACTGGTTTTAGAATGAGCACTTTCTATCCAATATCAATATCCTTTCAAATGTATAGGTTGTAGTTCCAGTGATCTATTCTGTATATCATTTTAAACTATTATAATATAAACTTTGAGATAATTAAGACATGCAAGCCTATAAATCGTTATATATTTGTAAGAGAATTGTTTTAGTTGTAGTAGACACATTTAAAGTTTGCAAATTAATGTGCTGTAAATTTTTTAAAGAAATTTAAAAATTATTATATTATATATTGGCTGAATGTATGAAATAAGCTACTTCAAGTTTTCTTTATTAGTTTTCTTTTTTCAATTATTAACGGGTTTTTTTTTCTTTTCAGCTTCAGCTTCTTCAGAAGACAGTTTCAATATGAAGTGGAACCATATGTCTAATTCTGTTCAATATTCAAGCCAAGACAGAATTCAAGCTCATCTAATTCATGTAGAAAATAAGCAGGACTTCCAAGTTGCAACCTCAAATTTCAGTGTTGGATGTAGCTGGCCATTAGCAAAGCAACCGATGTATGGTGGCATGATGTTTTCCTTGAACCAACGGCATCGTAATTAAGTCGGAATCGCTTCGCACGATAAGTAAAAATTACATGATTTTGGAGTCGTCTAGTTTTGAGACTAAGAATAATTAGATTAAATTACGATGAGAATATAATCAATTTTCAAAATTGAACAGTTAATATTTGAAATATTATTGCTAAATTAGTAGCTGTTAATTATGTAAAGGATATTCTTCGTTGGAAATGATTCCTTTAAAGGTGGTGGGAAAATTCAATATCCAACTAGGCGATTTCACACCATTGATTTAATAGTAGTTTAATGATAGATTTCCGGCTAATCCTTGACGTTGACCCTCCTCTCCTCCATTTTAAACTATCCTACACTGTCCCACCTCTCAGTTAATGTTTTACATTATTCCTTTCCTTATCGGACTGAACTTTGATTTAAATTTTTTCGTATTTATATTCATAATAAATACACTAAACATATAGTTAAAGGATATTTCAGAGGCTGCTAGTTTAAATTTTTCCAGAGAAAATATCTCATCATAAAAGAGAACAGTTAATGAAAATAATAGAAAGACACCTTTTTAAATTTTTCAATTTTGATTCGAGGAATAAAATATATTGAAAAATAATAATCGAACTTCAGGGTCAAACATTTTAGTCCTTTTTGAAAACGTAAAATGGAAAAACACATACTTCAAGACCAAAATTAATTATTGTAATTCCGGATTTTAAAAATGGATTAAAAGATTAAACAATTAAAAATAGTCGCGGATTATATAACTGGTAAATTTTCAGCAATATTAAATTGTGCTGATAATTTTTAATGGTAGTTATTTTAGGAGGATTAATTCAATTATAAAAAGGAATAATACAAGTTTCCAACATTTTAATAGCCATTTTTTTATCATTAAATTTTTTGAAACTAGAGATTTCATTGCGTATTGCATGGCTATTTAGGAAAATACCGATATCTCTCCTGAAGATATATTTAATGCATAGTTTCGGGTATTTAGCACATCGAACTCAGCAGGAATGAATACTTTTTGACTAGTTTAAAGTTCTGAGAAAATCTCTCGATAAATCTTAAAAAATTCATGATCCTAAATTTTCGAGATTGAACGTTTTTTATTAGGCATCAGTGTTTCCTTCTAATCACTAATTTGAGATTTCTCTCTCGAAAATTCTTGAGTATTTATCAATTAATATGGTGCATGCAGAAACTAGCCTTTAACTTAAAGATAAATATCACTTTTTGCTTCATAATAAAAATTTTGAAACCAATATTAATTTACTCTAAACTTGGAATTTAAGAAAACATAAATATTACTATGCTTATCAGCCACATTTGAATTAGCCAAAGCCGGTTTACCCACAAACCAGGTCTACTTTTTTTAGGGCAAAACTAAAAAGGTCAACATGAACGGATTGTCATAAAAAGTTATCAGCTAATTTTTGGTTGTTTGTGTAACTGGGTATTACAATTAAGGTACCTTTGTGGGATATTCTTTTAGGCGTTTTCTTAAAACCTTTTTTGCTAATAATTTAGTATTTATACAAATGCATGAAACTTCGTGGTTTGGTGCACCTTTATTTTAGGAATCTTGAAATACTGATAAGAAAAGAATTTAAGGACTTACTGAAATCACTTACAATAGATGAAACATCTTCTAAATTTCCTTCTAGTAGTTTGACATTTATATTTAAAGGACACTACTTATGAAAATAAGATATCCAGTCAATATATATATTTAATAAATATTATTAAAAGCATATGTCTTAAGATTAATGAAGATTTTTTATATTGAACAATTAAAAAAAATTTGAGTACTTTCTGAAATTGCTCACCAGGTCGCATTACTTTAAAAAATAAGATTTAAAGATTTAAATAATTAGCAAATCTTGTTAGGGAATATTAAAATAGTTTAATTTCCCCATAAATGCATATTTAAAATTTCATCATTAATTCACTAGAAAATGAATGAAAAACTGACAAAATTCTATTTTTCCATAGATTGTTTAGTATAAAACAAAATTAACAAATTTTATTAAATTAATGCGCTGGATTAAAAATGAATATGAGCCTATTCCATTCAGTGTTTATTCATACCTTTACCTTTTTGATCAGTCGGAATAGATAAAAATATCGATCTGCTAGTTGTTAAATAAAATGTGACAGTAAATGAGTGTTTTTTCAGTATACTTTAGGTCTAAAACTTTTCCATCGTTAAAGAGATGAATTCCTTTTCTTATACACTCAGATTTCTTATGGATTTATGTTTTTTTTTTCAAGAAAACTAGAGACAATTAGATATAACGAATTCCTTAAAACACCGAATAATAGCTCCTCCTATTTTGATCGAAAGTGTATATCGCACGCTACAGGTCTGTTTGAAACAACGATTTAAGGATTCTTGTTAGGATCAACTTCCAGGCAGTTGCATGGCGCTCGATTAGGAAGCAAAGAAAAGCAGTGTTTAAGATATTGATGGTTATCATTGAACAGAAATGCAGGGTAGACCACCGAGGTAAGGGGAAAATGGTTAGTGTTCGATACGTAGGATTATTTGAGTAAACTGCATCTAAGAATTATAATTATAATCATGCAAATGGTAGTAAATACTTTTATAATCCTCTGTAATCGATGAAATTTGCGCAATTTTAATCACGTAATTTAACTCATTTCAAATATAGAGTAAGAAACGTGGATCATGGGTCAGTTGAGAAAAGATTTTTCGTGGTAGTGATAAATCGAGTCGTGTAATTTTTGCTGAGAATTGCAGTGGTAACATGTAGATATATGAAAGATGTATTCTAGTCCTCTGAAAAATTGAGAAATGCTTATTGGCGTTTTTAAATCACGTTGAAAAAATTTCAATTTTCGGATTTACATTTGTAGAATAATTGTCAAAGAGTATCAAAAATCTTGGGGGTTGTTGCGAAGTGGGGGTAATGTTTGTGGGGAAGGAATGTTGAGGGTCGTGTTGAAGTGTGGGTAATAGT
>JAOUZG010010558.1:0-18982 GCA_026289955.1 Argiope argentata | reverse complement strand
TGTGGCATGTAAAGTTTTGGGGTCAGTCGGAGTGTGCAGGTAATGATGCTTCGAGTGATTATTGTGTGTCACTAAGGAGTTTGTGGGTAATGAATTTGTTGAATATTCTGGGTAGTGTTTAAGTGTGTAGCCAATGAATGTGTGTAAGAATTATTGTACTTCGTGTCAAATTGTGTTGAGTTAAACTTATTGGGTGAAGAAGAGGGTAATAATTTTCTGGAGTGAATTTCGTTCTGTAAACTGAGCATTGAATAATGTTTGAATACATGTTGTGTACAGTGGGTATGGTTGATGTTTGAATGTGTGCTCTGAGCTGTGGGAATGGGTGATATCTGAATGTGTGCTTTGGTGATTTGAACGGATGACATGAATTTGAAAATTAGTTAAATGTAGCGACTAGTATAAATAGATATCTGGTGAATTTTATTGGCTTTATGTCAATGGGAGGATTTTTTGTTTTATTTTCTTTAAACTGGAAGCTGTATGTATTAGAGTATGATGTGCGAATAAAAAGTGCATTTTTGCTAGTGATTGATCTAGAAACTCGGAGGCTGTGAAAGTTCATTTTAAATATAATGCATTTCTTTAAAACTCATAAGTTTGTCAAACATATTCTGATGGTTTTAAAAGAAAATTTTAATCTGTATTATTTTATAATATCAAAATGTCAATACTCTTGCAGAATAATATTGACAATTTACAGTAGATTTTTTTATTATATCGTCATTTTTTTAACTTTAAGTATTGGATAGTAATATAGTTTCACTGACATGTGATAGTTTGAAAAGCTGAAAATCAGAATTGCTTGAAAATATTTCTTATAAGGATTATCAAGTCGAATTTCCACAGGAATTGGGATGTGACCTCGACATAATATTCCTGAATTGATTATTTGCTAGTTTCACAAGATCCACGTCCAAAATGCTGTTTTGTAGTCTCACTTAACAGAAAGCGATAGTGCAAGTTCCGTTGCGCTCCTTAGGGATGTGTGCATTTTCTGATTTTAAACTATTTATTTCCGTAACGTATCAGAAAAAAAATCTAGATAATAAGCTCATAAATGCTTCGAAAATACTAGATTCCAGCTATACGTTATCCCAAAAATTCTGTTTCGCAAGTATATTATACCGGGTTAAATTTTTAATTACCTTGCTCTCACTAACTGAATTATTTTTTAGAGATGGGAACTCGGAAGGTGTAAGTTCAAGGTTTACTGTATGGACACTTCGTTCAAAAGGAATCGGAACTACGGTCCTTTTTAACGCTTTTAAAATATTTTTGGTATTGTAATATCACGATTTATTTTTACCTAAAATAATCCAAAATGTTCGTTAAATAATAAAATTACCTCGAGACATTTTTCATAGGTTTCGAGTTTACTTAGATATATATATTTAAATGAAGCTAACATCAATTATTTATTATATAGATATTCTCTGAGGAATATTTTGTCTATTTTCATTCATGAAACCACTCAAACATGGAAAACTTCGCACACTAGTGTAAATATTTTACATGGTGCTAGAAGTATTACAAGTAATCTTGAATAGTAACACTCCAGAGGAAAATTAATCTTCCTTTCTATCTCAAAGGAATAATTTATATTTTTTCTGTGAAGTAATTCATTTGTGACAAATAAACTGTTTCTCTTACACTTAATGCAGTTATATTTTCAAAACCTTCATTCTAAAATCGATTTATTTTTGCTTTTGTTAATCTTACTCCAAGTAAAGCTTAAACAATTCATGCTTTGTAGCAGATTCATCACTTAATGAATGTTAAGAATTTAGTATGTCGTTAAATACTTTAGAGTACAGAACTTCTATTGGTGTAGTTTAAAAAGCTGTCACTTTAGAAAAAAGTTTCCTAAACTCAAATATAGCCTAGAAACAACTGTTTTCGTCATTAGGTTCAAATTTTAGAGAATTGATTTATAGATAATGCGAGACGTTATGATCACGGATGTGTATTTTTCCCAGTTGGCAATTTTTGGATATATTCAAAGATCAGTCAAGGAATAACCAAAAAATTTTGTATTTCTACTAGGCAATCAAAAATTTTAACACTTACTTATTTTTGAATAAGAAATTATAAAGAAATCCTAGACTAAATAAATTGGAAATTTCACTTTTCATAATAGCATTTTCGAGAGCTTTTCAAATCTTATTCTTTGAACTCGATTTAATTATTATAGTGTTATACACATTAGTCCCTGTAGGTTAAGACTGAATTTTTCCAGTAGCATTGGGGGGGGGTACCTTAGACGACAAGCAAAGTAGACTGAATTCCCTGCTATCCAACCAACATTAGTGACCAGAATTCTAGGAAACTTAGATCATCCCTTATCGTTTATTTAAAATTGGGAAAAAATAATTTATTAGGACAAAATGGTGAAGCAATTAGCGTTTGCTGAAATTCCAAATTTTGAATCTGATTTTCACTTTCTTAATTTAATTTTGTATCTGTCTTTTGTAGCTAAATTTGAAGCCGCAATAATTCTTCTGCGACATGAAGTATAATCTTTTGAAACTAAAATTCAAAAGAAACAAATTTCTTACCCATATGGTTAGTGGTCATTTTCATTACATTCTATTTCCTATTTAAAAGAAAAATTCAACAGGCTCCGCTCCGCTCTTCCCGCTTTCTATTTTTTTCTATTAACAGTAACTTTTTTATGGCGCGATATGACCCCATTCCCAAAAAGTTTGAATTAGTACAATTCCATATATCTTTCAAGTGTAAGAGTAATGTGCTCTCAGCTTATGTGTTAATGAGATATAGGTAGAATGTTAACATGCATTTAATAATTACTATTATATTAATTAATGCAGCTGAGCATATTTGGAGGCTCGACTTCGAGTTGCGGGTTCAGACATATCTCTAAACGATAGTTGTTAAATACGCTTTCTTCAAGTTTAAGCGTCTGTGTATTATTTACATGTACCGAAAATTTGAATCAAATTTCATTTACGTTTGTTTCATGTAATCAGACGAACTCTCTCAAAATCAAGATATTCTTTAAACTCTGAATGTATCAATTTTTTGAGGAAAATTTGACCTAGTCTGAATTGAAATATGTAACCAACTGAAACAAGCGTGTAGTATGTGGAACAAATAGTTCGTCATTCAATTTTTAATAAAAATTAGCTCGAACAACTGTGAGAAGTGGTAGAGAAATTAAAATTTTTCGATTTTTAAATAGCAGTTAATTTGATAAATATTTGATCTGCTAAATAGATTTACTTAGGAGAATACTGAATTAAGTTTTGAATTTACGAGGATTATTTCCAACGAAAAAAAATTATTTGATAATTTGACAATTAATTCTCAGTTTTTGCATATTTTCTAAAAACTTAAAAATTAAATTAGCGTTAATATTTGTTAATTTAAGAAAAACTTTCATTAAATTTAATTGATAAAGATTCCAAAAATCTTGTGATTTTACTTTTATGTTCATGTTAATAATGATGTATCACACATTAATATTTTCTAAATCAGTTCTCAGTTTAAAAATAATTTACAGAAGAAGGATGTAGATTCGTTAAACATTCAGTTATTTTAAAAAAATATATGATGTTATCTTCAAATTTCTTGACATTCTTAAATTAATGGAAAACTTGCAGTCTCAGAACTTTTCTCAGTGTTTGTGATCGAAAAAGAACGGAAGATTCTTCGATTAGCTATTTCCGCAGCCTGTTAACTTACATGGCACGGATTGGACATCATTCTGAAAATCCCAAATTCAAATAGGAGCTCCAATGAACATAACGCCTGAACATATCGATTCTCCATCAGAAATGCAAGTAAAAAGGAAACGTGGATCAATTGCTAAATGGAATTCCGTTCAGTGCTTTTAGAGAAAGTGACACAAAATGAAGGAAAGGGTAACGATCGAAATGAATTGTTTGGTAATGAGAAATCAAAAGAGATCTGAAATTTGAGGCACTGTTTCCAGTAATGAAAAAGAGAAAAAAATTCGACGCATTAACATCGAAATTCCATCAGCAGTATTTTTATAAATGTTGAATTCTTCATAATTGCGTAACTAAGCTCTGAAGTTATTCGGACACTTATAATCTTCTTAAAAAAATTTGATTCACTTGGATACCTGGGAACTGAAATGAGACTCCATTAATTCTCACACTGTAAACTATTTGCAGAAAATAGAAATAGCCGATTTTTTTAGTTTGAAGATTGTTTTATATGAAGTTGCTTATAACATTCCACTTTTCTATAGTTTTAGTATCTATTCTTTGAGAATTCTGATTTCAATTTTCAGGCACCAGAAAAATACTTTTTCAAACGTAATTTTCTTTGAAAAAATTCTTCAGGATACAGACTTCATCTACATTTGTTGTTGAAACAGCTAATTTAGCGCTAACTGCTTGATGTCATTTCTTTTTCATAAAAAAGGGCCTTTCTGCCCTTGGATTGACTCTTTCCCATTTCCACTTCTGTCAGCTCCGGATATCAACAATTCTGTACAAAGAGGAAAACATTTTTAATGGGCAGCATCAATATTCATGTCATTTTGGGACAAGGTAAGTTACTAATATTCATAATTGTTGAAAAAGAGATTTAATTGTGAAATTTAGAGTGATCGATTATGAAAATTGGCTAATTTTAGCTTTCATTGTTCGCTTTTTAATATCCTTTTATATAGGGTAGAATGTTTAATTTTCTCAAACATCCTAAGTTTTGAATGTAGCCTCACTGATAGGTTTAATGTGATTAGAAAAAAAATTCCACTTTATTTTTTTGATTATAAAAAAAATTGAATTAATGCTATTCAATAAAATGAGAAATTTATTTGACTGAAATTCTAAGAACCTTTTTTACTTATAAATATGTAAATTTGACCAAATGTCTGAGCAGTATTATCAGAGTATATAATTAACTGTGGCAAATTATTTGTATATGCTAATGATTCAATTAGTATTTGATCATTATTAATTCCAATCTTCTTTTCTCTCGAATCTTCTAGATCCCACTGGATGATAACAAGATTAAGTGGAAGCAGATCTTTCAAGGAATGATCAAAGAGGGATGGTGTTGAATCTTCAAATCCCTGCTTTCACAGGATCCTAAAGAACGAGAATCCGGCACTTCTATTTGGGGATAGCACGTGGAGCTCGTTACATGAAGTTAATTGCATCATCCTACACGATGGAGATGAGTTGTATTCCATTTGACTGTCAGTCACAAGATGGAAAAGTAAAACGTCGTTAAAGTAAAGTCTTGGAACATTTCAAGTTTTCTGGTGTTAAAGGTTTCAACAATTCAATTGCAACAATATATGGTTACCTAATATGTTTATTTTAAAAACTTGGAAACGACATAGTCATTCTATTGTACCTTTAAAATGTAATTACTTTTCTGCTTTCTAGCTGTTTTCGCTAGTATACTTTGTTAGACATTTAACAAATTAATTTTTAAGCCATCTTTTCATTCTAATATTTGTCTGAAGTTTTTGTAATTCTGGTACAAGTATTTGCCTGTTGCAGTGAAATAAGTCTGAGTAAATTGTATGATATTTTTATTTTTTTAAAGTATTCTATTTTGGTAGTGAAGCAATCTCAAGGGATTAGCCTCTGCTTTAAATCCAACGATATTAATTTGATATTTTTTTTAAAAAAATTTCCAACAATATTGTAATTATAGATTCATGTGTAAACAAATAAACATGTTCACCTTTGAACTATACAACTTTAATCTGTTGCAGTGATAAATTTGTTCAACTGTTCCTAGTTTTCATTTATCAACTAACAAAGAATCTTTTATAATTACGAAGATGAACTGCTGAAGCATTTCTTTCGTTTTTGATCCAGCCCCCACCTTCATAAATGGGTGGTCATAACTGAATTACCTTGATAATTAAAACGTTTCACGTTATGCGAGCAATATGGAATTTATATGAAGACGGCCTCAAAAAACCGTCAATGATAGTGAGTACCATAATAAGATTGATTCCATTATCTATACATATACAAAAAAAAATATTGATCTACACTTCTGTAGACGGCTTTTTTATTCGGATCTGTCATTGTTTTGAATAGATACTTGGTTTGAATAGATACATGGTTTGGTTTCTTCTTAAATTGATATAATTTTATGGTTTGTATTTTATTAATGGCTGACTTTTCTACGACATTATTTGCTTCAAGAAGAAATGTCTTTAACCAATTTTCTTAAAGTAATCTCCAATAAGTTTTGGAATACAAACCGCTCATGATTTCTTCGTATCTAATTATTATCCGATCAACGATGGAATTTGGTTGTATCGAATAAGGCCCTGTTCTGCACTCCTGCTTTATACACCATTTTTTTCCCAATCAGACTCAAAAGTTTGAAAATTACACCTAGATTAAGTGATACAGTTATTGTGAAATGGCAACAATAATTTTGTGTTTAATTCTCTCTAATCGTTCAATTATTTTAAAATGCGAGTTGGATGAAGTGAAGATTCCCTCAAATGATACTCTCGATCCTCTTCCATGAATGGAAGTAAAAATGCTCCTGTTGGGAGCTCTCAGAACTCTGAAAGTTTTTATTTCGCTTTTCAATCAACATCGTCAGTTATATTATACTCAATATTTACGATTTATTAATTCTTGAACCATGTATAATGTACATTTGTAATGGAAGGGTGGCATTAGAACTGACAAATTCTGCTCTTTTGTTCCTGTATTCTGTAATATTTAGCAGTTGATCATCTTGTGCTCAAATATATTTAACATCGAAATCATTTAATACATTGATAGCAAAAATCTATTTAAATTATTAGTTTCTCCTTTGATAAATCACTTACTAAAGAAATTCATAATTTCAAGTGATTGATTTTTAAGATTTCTTTATTAAATTTTCACGGGAGCTCTCATTTGCCATTACTTGAAAAGAAAATGGCACAGCAAGCTCCATAATCATTTATTAAATTCTTGCTTCGATCCATTATTTTTGTTGAAGTGCATTCTGTCGTTAATCAATGATGTTTTACTTAAAAGGAAAATAAAATCAGAGAATGGCCCAAATATCAAATTTCATATAGTTAAAAGACGCCGTGGAATAATGTTAAATAGATTTTATAATGAAGACTAACACTACGTATACCTTCCTTTGTAGTAATTTCATTTTATAATATTTGTAGGGACGCTTCATTTGTTCCTAAATATTTAATAGATTGTTTATTAATCAAAAATAATCGTCTGAAATACTTTCACTCAAATTTAATTTTATGTGTGAAAATCCAACTTTTATAGCAGTTAAAATCAGAAAGTTATTGATATTTGTTATAGTATTTAGTGGACACTCTTTTTTCTTATTACCATTTGTGTCTTAATACCATTGTTGCTCATTTAGCTTTTAAATATATTAAATAAATTTGAGCTATAGCAATGTTCGGAGATTTAATTTTATTTTACGCTCCGAGTTTTCGGACTATCTTAACTCATTCAAGGATACTGCGAAAAACAAAATAAAACTTGAATTTGGTTTGCTTTTTTTTTTGTTATATTTTGACTTAACTTTTTTCTCATTTGAACGAAACTCAAAAAGCGTATGGAAATTGTGATAGCTTTTCAGATTGTATTTTTTTTCTGCTGATAATAATTTGTTCATATTTTTCGAAATGGAGAAATCTTTTATGTCAAAAGTTCTAAAACTTTTAATCTCTATTGATTTTTTTTTCTTGCCATGTTTCTTATTCACGAAATTGATATGTTTGTCAATTTTTATACAAACAACTATTTCCTCAAAAGTTGATTCGATAAAGAATAAAAACTCGCAATTGAATATTATCTCATTTATTTATGCAGGTTAATTTCTCTAACGACATTCCTCAAGTCAAATTACTCCGTCTCATTATTACATAGTTTATCCTAATTGTTGAATAAATGGCTTCATTTTTGTAAGCCTATAATTTAGCCTGTTAAAGAAATTTATGCAAAAATTTGAAATGCTGGTTTTGAACACCTCAAACTTGGAATTGATACTGTTTATATCACAATAAATTGAATATGATGTTTCTCACATAAGAAAAATCTTTTCTCTTGTTTTAATTCCTTTGAAATGATTTCAGTTTTTTGCCCCCCCCCCAATTTATTGAACAATGAGTAAAACGCTGTCAGGTAAACAAATAAAAATAAACATGTTTATAATGTGTACCAAATATTTCATTGTAATTAAAGAGTAAATAAATATTAACCTTGAAAAATTATTAGTTAAGTTAAACATCAAAGTGCTACTGAACTTATTGTTGAAATTATCTGGATCAGGGATCATCAGGGGTAAATTAGAGACGAAAATCAGATATACAAGTCAAGAAGGTTTTTGATATAGAAATTCAAGAAACATCTTTCCAAGAGTTCAAAACCCAACTTGGAAAGCAGATAAAAAAATTAGTTTGACTGACAGGAAAGATGAAATAATTCCATAAATTTTAGAACTAACTATCGATGTTTTAAAAACGTTGGTTAATCAAACTGAGGGGTATTTTTATCTTAAGTAAATACTGGGCCTGATATATTTTCTTTATATCAAAGCCATTTTTAGACAAAAGTTCGTTTTATCAATGTGGCAACGGAGAACTTTCCATAAATCCCGTGTGCTATGGCGAGGACTCCGATGGGTCGGAAATAGGATATCTATTGACGTCAAATTCCAATCATTAAATTTTCTGTCAAGGACATTTTCTCAAAGATCTTGACTTGAATTCTCTCCTAATGTAAACAGACCAATATATGTTCTCTCTAATGGTTTCTTTGTTGTTTGCAAATATCCAATACCAAGAGCCATTTGTTTCTTTCTGCTAGGTGGGACTGCTCTTCGGTCCCCCACCAAGTTTCCAGCATGGTTTCTGGCTAAATAGGGATATTGCCTGTATATTATGCCTTAAGGCAACTATATATAAAAATGTTAATGTAATGAAACCGCATAAATATTGTGAATGTGATGGTTTAACACAACTGCATTACAACACTTATATGCGATATTTTAAATATTCATGTGACTATTCAGTTATGTTACTGCTCACCATTATCTTATTTCTCCTTATTTCTCTTTTTCTGAAACTTGTTTGGAGTGACTAAAACAAATATTGTGCCGTGTGTTTTACTAGTGAAGAAATTGTTATATTAGTATATAAAATAGTGAGTTTTAAGCCTCGAAATCATTTTCCAATGTTCATGCGCAATATTTTACAGCGGCAGGATAATAGAAATTGTAATATTCTATGCATAATTCTATGCATAATACTTCATATTATGCCATTTGCATTTGCAAATGCTTAACAATTTTGTGATAAAATACATGGTAATGTAATGTGTATATATATATAATATACCCTGTATATTTTATTCTTTAGATGTTTAAAAATTGTAGTTTAAAGTTGCAATACGGAAGTAGAATTTTTAAATTTTATTTTATTAAATTAAATCTAATTATTTTTTTATTAAATTGTTTCAATTTGTAATGGATTTGCATCTTAAATATAACAATTTTTCATACACTTTTACCAATGAAATTGCTTAAACTTTCAATGAAATCATCAGTTTAAAAGTTATTAAAGAAAACTTCAAAATACATTTTTGAAATTATTTATGCCCCAATTCATATGTCCAATAGTTCATTTTCAATGATATATATATTTAGTGCGTAACAACTATTTTAGTTTTATTAAGTATTTATTGTATCATCTTTAAAGTAAAGATGGAAGTAAGTAATAATTTTGTATTTGTTTTCTCTGTGATAGAATTTTAAAACATTATTCCTTTGCTTTATGTTAAATTTCTGAAAATAATGCATTGCCTTATTTATGAGATGATGAGTGTAAATGCATTTTGATTCCATGCCCAATGATGTCATCTGAGTGAATTCAAGATTGATTTTGATATGTCTTAGTATTTGCTGTAAACTATAAGCGTAAAACTAAAATGTATGGTAATTAATACAAGTGTTTTTCAGTAATCAAATGGTTTTAAAACTTTATTATGAAATAAATAAAAAAGCTCTTACTATGTTATTTGTATTTGACCTATTTTTCTTTCTGTATTCTTTTTTTTTCCTTTTGAATTTGTATTCGTATGTTTACTATATGTATAAATGTCATTGGTAAATAAAATTTTCTTATTAAATACTTCCTGTAGTCATTTTATTGATATTTAAAGATACTTATTTAAGTGCACATTTTTAATGATCCAGTTTTCTGGCATTAAATTTCCCAAATAGGATAATTTTTTAAGGATGTAAAAACACCTTAACAATAAATTGGCAGCCTGTTTCCGACATATGACGTAAAATAGAATTCAAAAATTAGATATTACTAAATGTTAATTTGATTTTACAGTGATCGGATTACCTTCAGGGCGAACTTAAAATAAAACACCTCTAAATGAAAAAAAAAATATAGTAAATAAAAGAAGTATTTGTAAGGTTAAAAATGATGATAATACTTGTTTAGCTAAATTAATATGAAGAACTTAGAAACCTGAGAATATGAAGTATTTAGAAACCTGAATTTTTTTTATCTGAAAAATTAGATTGTAAAAAATTAAAATGATATAACATATAAAAAACAAGGTAGATTATTACAAAAAAAAACCTTTAGCTATTAAACTACATGAGACTTCACATTCCTCTCGATGTTTTTAATTTCGAACATGGTAAATAATTTAAAGAATTCTGAGATATTCAAATTAATATATTTTGTCAATAAAATTTTAATGAAAGATTACATAATTGTGCTTATAAATCAATATCTTTATACTTATACAAGGATATAAATCCCTTTATTGACATAAAAACTATTACAGGGATTTTAGAAAAAAAGATTGTTTTTCAAGTGAGTTATAGTAGAAATGATCAGCATAAACTTCTTTAAAATACACAGGATGTTTAAAAAAAGATAGTAATTGTAAATGAAATAAAGTGTTTCGTAATGACTTTTTAATAGTAATAAAATCATAATAGTGTTTTAATGTTAAAAAATATTTAGAAAATATTAAAATAAAATAACTGATGAAAAATATATAACACACATTGTCTGTGAACACACTACGAAATATCTAAAACACAAAAGAAATATATGTAGAGGGTAAAAAAACACGGAAGTATATAAATGCTGTATATAAAATATAAAAATTGTTTGAATTGGAAGATAAAGATCATAAATGTTACGATACATAAAGATGCTCTTTAAAAAATTAAGTGATTTTACTTGTTTTAAGCGCAAACAATTAATCAAATGTGACGTTTGTAAAGAAAATGGTGGTAGATGCAAGAAAATTTGTTGTTAATTAAAAAAGTAATGAACTTTATAAATGGTGGGAAACATGTAAAAACAAATAAAGTATACATTAAAACGTTTTTGGAGGTCGGCACATATCTAGTGTTTTTTTTTAATCTTGTCCTTTGACAGCTATTTAAATTCTATTTTTTTTAAAAAAAAAACTATAACTATGAATTTTTTACTGGCGTGGAACACATATAATTATCATCAGAAAATCAAGAGACAAGATATCATAAGGTCAATCTTTCTATAAATTAAGGTATAGAGGGAAAAATACTAAATTAAATAATACGGATGATTATTGTAAATGGTTATTTGAACAAGCATATCCTAATCGATTAAAGGCTTTGACTTCCAGTATACAGCCAAGTATGGTTTTGAAAATAAAATTAAAGTATTTAATATACATCGAGGGAAAAAACTCACAAACATGAAAGCTGGTGCTTTTAATATGGTTTATCGATCACCAATTTCACATCGATTCCTTCCAGAAAATTTATAAAACCATTTGGACTGGAAGAGACAGATGAAGGGTATTTTTCTTATCTGTTTAACACTGATAACAATCAAAAATATATCGGGAAATATCCTGAAAAATATAATTATGAAAATAATTCAATGTCTGAAGAAGAAAAAATCCTTTGATAAAAATTCAGATAAATATAAAAGGTTTGATTTTCAAAAATAACTTGTTAAATACCGCAGGACCGATGTAGATATTTTAAGAAAAAGATGTTTAAAATACTGAACATTATTTTTAGAAACTGCAGATATAAATACTTTTCAATATGTTATTTTAACAGAGGTTTGCATAACTGCCTAGAGATATAAATTCTGCCGCCTTTCTGGCACTGAGGGAGAGCGTCTTCTTCATGTTCTTGGAGTCCCAGTACAGGCATGGTTGTTCTTCTGTGCGCTGTATGTGAGTGTGCCTCACTGTAAGAAGGGGCAGTGCAAGCGACTGTGATGAGTGTGTGTCTAAGTCGTACTCTTGGCCCTAGTTGGCTCTACTTTAAACAAGAGACGCTCTTTTAGGCTTAAAATCTGCTGATATAATCAGCGGGGGCTTGTCCATGGCCAGTGCCATAAGTAACAACAATAACAGATATAAATTCTTAAAATCAGAACCAATAACTATAGATGAAGGCATCATTCCTCAAGATAAGTACAGTATAAGTCACAATAAGTGTTAAACAAAAATTTAATCATTTATTCCAAAAGTTATCATTCATAAAAGGAAATTTTTCGTAGAATATCTATAAAATTAATTCAATACTTAGACCTTAGGTTTTTACACATGCGCAGAAATCGTTATTATTCATATCATTGGACTATTATAGCAGAGACCCATCATATTTCAAGCGGAATATTTAACTGTATACAAAAACTTTAATCAATTTGGACCCTGAAGAAAGTATAACAAGAAGAGTATAAACATTATTTTTTTTATCATTGATATCTCCACAGTTTGACAACCAGAGATAAAAAGTGTTACATATTTTTATTTATCATTACTAATTCCATGCCAAATTTCTATACAAATCTATACAAATTGTTCTACACTTAGATACTGTTCTACACACAACTTAGCTACTGTTCTGCACACAATTTAGTTATTGTTCCACATACTATATAGCTTCTGTCTATATCTCTTCTAAGCTTGAAGTAGATCAGACACACATCTACTTCAAGTTTGGAATAATTAAGTGCATGTAGAAACTTAGAACTATTTAGATCGCGATGAAAATATAGCTATATTACTATGAATTATTTCAAAAATTACTCATCATGAAAAAAATTTCTTATGGTGAATAGCTATAAAATTAATTCCCTTTTTAGATCTGTTTCCAACACATGTGTAGCATCCAGAGTATTGTGCTTTTAGAAAGAGACCCATCCTACTTCAAGCTCGAAATTCTTATTTTATATCTATAGACTTAATTGGAATATTTTGTGTCGATATCTTGTGCATACGCATTCTTATTCTTAACATCGTTCTTTTATACCAGATTTCCATTGTATTTGTATGCCCAAAGGATGCTTTAAAAGACGAGACATTAATAAAACTAAACTAAACTAAAATCCATCTAATGTGATTCTTGAAGTAGCACATTGCATTAATAATCTTAGACTCCTGTGCTGCTCGAGAAATTTTTAGACTAGTAGATCAAATAATGAGGTGCTTTCCATTGCGATTTGCTGCTATTCAATTCAAGCCCCGAAACCAACGAATAAATTTATAAATTTTTCTAATTTTTATATTTTTATCATTATTCTCCATACTAATTCTATAATTACTACGAATTCGCAAATTTTTTTTGTAATCTATGAAAAAGATATTTAGATCAAAATGTCTAAAAAGTCAACTGAAATTTTTATTTTCCAGATCTTGCACTTTAGAAGAGATCATTCGCACTCTTATCATTGTGCTTTTAGAAGAGACTTCCATCGTATTTGAAACTTGAAGTGGTTAATCGTATTGCAGAATTTTAGACTCGTGCCCGCTCGAGGGATGAATAACCTGGTGATTCGAACAACACATTATTTTACGCTGATTTTTTTTTCTCTAGGTTTTCAGATAGTCTCGAAAACGACGAATAGTTCTATGAATGTTTACTCCTTTTTTATTTTTTCACTTATTATTCCGCATACGAATTCTATAATTATTTCGAATTCGTCCAATTTTCAAACTTTATAAAATAAAATCGATATTTTAAGAATATTAGACCCAATTGGCAATCGAAGTTTGAGTGGCTAGGGGTATCTGACGACCGGATGTCTTCAACGTGTTTTGTCGGTCTCTAGACCAAGTATCCAAACGATAGAAAAGTTTTAAAAAAAATTTCCTTCTCTTCATATTTTTTATCATTATTTTATAGAATTCTTCTACATATTTTACAAATTTAACCATCTTTTATCTATACTATTATAAATGTAAAAGTTTGGTTGGATGATGTTAGCCAATCACGCTAGAACAGCTGAACAAAATCGGATGAAATTTAGCACAGAGATAGATTATATTCTAGAAAAGAACATAGGTTAATATTTATTCCGGATAACTGAATAGTTAATTTTTTATTAATTGAAAAGTAACTTTTCCGCCAAAAAATTTTTTCCACCGCCAAATGAGAAAGACTTTGAATTTTTTTTTCGCACTCGAATTCAGTTAGGCTTAATATATTTTTGACTAATTATTTCAAACGATTCTGCGTTTTTAAAAAGTGTTTGGGGCATTTAAAACGGAATATTGTTAATTAATCGATCTTTTGGATACATTATGAAGTACTTATGACTTAAAACAAAACATAAAAAAGAAAAATAAAAATTTCTATTTTGCTTTGCGTTACTCCAATTTTTATAGAAAATTTACGCATTGGGTTGTCACAATTTGCGCTGAAATTCACGCATACGCATTGCTGTTTTGTTTTATTTCAAGTAATTATTTATTCTAATAAAAGTATATTAATAAAAATAATTATTTTTTCTAATAAAAGGATTATTTTTTAGAATAATTATTTTTTAACAAAATAATTATTTTAATAAAAATAGTTATTTTTTCTAATAAAAGGATCATTTAAATAAAAAAATTATTCTCAAAAACGAGAAGTTACTTTACTCCTTTTAAAATCGTCTGCATACAAATTTCATCAAAGCAGGAAATAAAAAAAATATGAAAACATCTGCCTGAGCTTTTAGAATCGTTTGTTTTTATTTCACCGTTTTTCATTTTAATATTATCTTACTATTCTAATGGTTTATATGGTTTATTATTAATGGTTTATATGGTTCCAAATGGTTATTATTCTTTTCGTGGATTTTCCGGCAAAAAGACATTTTCATCACTGAAAAGTCCAGCTGTTTTTTTATAGAAATACTTAAATAGTTTCCTGCTCATAAGAAAAATTAGTTGAACCGGGTAAGTGTATTTATTTTTTCCAATTTCTTCTTTAGAAAATCACCAGTCTATAGTAGTGAATAGTATTGAAGCTATTAAGAACAGATGTATTCACCTTTTTTCTTACGCTGTTCTTGTGTTAATATAATTCGATATTTCCTGTTCATTTCTCGTTATTTTTTTCCTGCTGTATATATTTCTTTTGTATATTTTCATTATTTTTGATTATTTATTTTTTAGTGTATTCCATATTACCGCATTTATTGATTTTTTTCTATATTTTCGTTAATTTGTTGCAACGTTCATCGACACTTTTTGATTAGAAATGCTATTGCTGCCTATTCATGCCACATTCGACCATTTCGCTAAAATTTAGCGAAAAACTTTTTTGACAAAAATGACTCTATATCGAAGTTGTTCCGTTGTGAGCTTTTGTTATTAAATGGTATTTGTGTTAGCTATATATTTGACATGCATGCTTATAGTGGTATATTTCCGTTATCAAATATTGTAGAATTCCGCCAAATTTTCTCAAATTTCTTTGGAATTGTTTGTTTGCGCCCGGCAAGCGGAAAAGTACCCTTATAGTTTTAAGTAGTTTTTTTCCGTAAAGCTCATGAGCTTGGTGGAAAAAGTATCTAATAAAATAAACTTTAACATCAAAAAAGCTGTAAATTTAAAGGAAATTTTAAGTGTTGAGGTCTCGCACATTCGCATCCCTATTCTTAGCGTTGTGCAATTAGAAGAGATTTCCATCTTATTCAAATTGATAATTTGTATTAAGAGTTTTAGAACCGTTAACTGCCCAAAGGGACTTGTAACCTGCTGGCTGGAATAACAGGGTTCATGGCTTTGCGTTAAGCTGGTTGTCAATTCGAGTCTAGAAAGCGAAAGTGAAGAAATATTTTTCATTTTTTATTTGACGTTCAATTATTATTCTACTTAACAATGATGCAGTTATTATACATTCTACCTAATTTCACATTCCATGAAATAAAATTTTGGATAGAGCGACGGGCGGAATTCTGAATTTTTGGTCTTAATCAGTTCTAGTCTACAATTTTCTTAAGATTAAAATATAGGAAAATAGACACTATTTTCCCATTTTTTAATATTTTTTATATACAATTGCATATTTGAAATATTCCAAAAAATATAATTAAAAATAAAATATTTTATTAATTTAAAGATTTATTTTAAATTTCAAGTGTCAAGTTCACGCACATGTGCAGTTGATCGTTATATTCTTAGCATTGGGATTTTAGACCAGGATTTCATATCATAAGACTTTTATTTTAGTGTCATATTAAGAATTAGAGATTCCTCTAGATGTGAGGAGATGCATGGCTTGGTCTTTTGAGTGCCAGCCGAATTTTGAATTTTTACTGTTCATCAGTTCGAGTCTCCATTTTTCTTAAGATTGAAAAATAGGAAAATAGACAGTATTTTCCCATTTTTTAAATATTGTTTTATATCCAATTATATATTTGAAATATTCCAAAAAATACATTCCAAAAATAAAATATTTTGTTAAATTAGAGATTTATTTTTAATTTCAAGTGTCTAGTTCATGCACATGCGCAGTTGATAGTTATATTCTTAGCATTGGGGTTTTAGACCAGGATTTCATAATATTTATGACATATATTTTAGTGTCATATTAAGAATCAGAGATTCCTCTAGCTGTCATGTGATGCATGGCTTGGTGGATAGAGTGACGGGCTGAATTCTGAGTTTTTAGTGTTCTTCAGTTCGAGTCCGTTTTTCTTAAGAATTTTTTTAAAAAATAAGAAAATTGACATTATTTTCTAATTTTTTAATATTTTTTAAATACATTTGTTTATTAGAATTATTCCTAAAAATATAATTCAAAAATAAAATATTTTGTTCCTTAAGAGATTTATTTTTAATTTCAAATGTAAAGTTCATGCACATGCGCAGTTGATCGATATATTCTTAGCTTTGGGGCTTTAGACCAGGATTTCATAATATTAAAGACATATATTTTGGTGTCATATTAAGAATTAGAGATTCCTCCAGCTGTCAGGTGATGCATGGCTTGGTGGATAGAGTGACGGGCGGAAGTATGAATTTTTGGTGTTCTTCAGTTCCACTCTCCATTTTTTTAAGATTGAAAAATTGGAAAATCGACAGTATTTTCCCATTTTTTAAATATTTTTTATGTACAATTGTATATTAGAAATATTCCTAAAAATATAATTCAAAAATAAAATATTTTGTTAATTTAGAGATTTATTTTTAATTTCAAGTTTTTAGTTGACGCACATGCACAGTTGATCGTTATATTCTTAGCATTAGGGTTTTAGACCAGGATTTCATAATATTACAGACATATATTTTAGTGTCATATTAAGAATTAGAGATTCCTCCAGCTGTCGGGTGGTGCATGGCTTGGTCGTTTCAGCGCCAGCCGAATTTTGAATTTTTACTGTTCAACAGTTCGAGTCTCCATTTTTCTTAAGATTGAAAAATAGGAAAATAGACAGTATTTTCCCATTTCTTAAATATTTTTTTATATACAAATGTATATTAGAAATATTCCTAAAAAATATAATTCAAAATAAAATATTTTGTTAATTTAGAGATCTTTTTTTAATTTCAATTGTCTAGTTCACGCACATCCGCAGTTGATCGTTATATTCTTAGCATTGGGGTTTTAGACCAGGATTTCATAACATTCAAGACATATATTTTAGTTTCATATTAAGAAATAGAGATTCCTCCAGCTATCAGGTGATGCATGGATTGGTGGATAGAGCGCCAGGCTGAATTCTGAATTATTTGTGTTCTTCAGTCCGAGTATCCAATTTTCTTAAGATTAAAGAAAATTGGAGACTCGGACAATTAAGGAAAATAAACATAAGGAGGATAGACATTTTTGTCCCATTTTTTAAATATATTTATATACAATTGTATATTAGAAATATTCCTAAAAAACATAATTCAAAAATAAAATATTTTGTTAATTTAGAGATTTATTTTTAATTTCAAGTGTCAAGTTCACGCACATGCACAGTGGATCGTTATATTCTTAGCATTATTGTTTCAGACCAGGATTTCATAATAATATAGACTTATATTTTAGTTTCATATTAAGAATTAGAGATTCCTGCATGGCTTGATGGATAGAGCGACGGGCTGAATTCTGAATTTTTGGTGTTCTTCAGTTCGAGTCTCCAATTTTCTTAAGATTAAAAAAAATAGGAAAATAGACTGTATTTTCCCATTTTTTAAATATTTTTTTTATATACGATCATATATTTGAATTATTCCTAAAAACATAATTCAAAAATAAAATATTTTGTTAATTTAAAGATTTATTTTTAATTTCAAGCGTAAAGTTCACGCACATGCACAATTGATCGTTATATTCTTAGCATTGGGGTTTTAGACCAATATTTCGTAATATTAGACTTATATTTTAGTTTCATATTAAGAATTAGACATTCCTGCAGTAGCCAGGGGATGCATGGCTTGGTGAATAGAGCGACAGGCCGAATTCCGAATTTTTGGTGTTCTTCAGTTCGAGTCTCCAATTTTCTTAAGATTAAAAAAAAATAGGAAAATAGACTGTATTTTCCCGTTTTTTAAAAATTTTTTTATTTAAAATCATATATTTGAATTATTCCTAAAATATAATTCAAAAATAAAATATTTTGTTAATTTAGAGATTTATTTTTAATTTCAAGTGTCAAGTTCACGGACATGCGCAATTGATCGTTATATTCTTAGCATTGTGGTTTTAGACCAGGATTTCATAATATTCAAGATATATATTTTAGTTT
>JAOUZG010010547.1:0-11572 GCA_026289955.1 Argiope argentata | reverse complement strand
AAGTTATGGGCGGTAGTTAAGTTGAATAATTAAATAGTTTTTTTTTTAAATTATAGCGTTTTTTTGCCATTATTGGCGGTTTAGCAACTCATTGGCAAAGCCTTTAAATTTTGGCGATAAAGATCGACGGTCTAATACGTAAGTACCCAATTTATGTATGCATAGAGGTGAAACAATATTCTCAGAAAAGGAGTTTATAATCGTCCCTAATAAATAGAAGCTGCTAAATGGAACGAACTTTTCCAGGATATCCGAAACCAAACTTTATTTAAAGCAACGAAACATTCTAGGAAACCCAAGCGATCCCCGCAACTAAATGGCGTGTTTTAGACTAATAAGATGGGTGGGACCTGTCCGGGGTGGAATGTGTTACGAGCCCTTTGTTTCTAGGTTGGTCCACAATTTAACAAATGATCCACTGAATGAATTCGGTAATACTCTCTGGTGAATTTTCGGATTGATTTTAAAAGGTAGCCGTATTTATTTTACACTCTTCCACTTTTTCAACTCATTTGTTTTTAAGAATTCTAAAATATTTTTTGGCATCAACATTGAAGGATATTCAATAAAATGCTTATAGCAGGACTGCATAGCCTGAGTTAGTACAAAGTGTTTGCAACGTATCATGATTAATTTTTAGATTATACGATGAAGAGATTTCATATAGGGTATTCATTTTCAACAAAAACGTAAGAAATTATCACAAATCGGTCTTGAATAGAGCATAATTGTTTTTACATATTGGGGCAAAAAATTAGTATTTAAACTCATTTTATTTATATTTATTTATCAATCTGTTGTAAATGATATGCCACATTATTGATTAGGTAAATTGTTTCCCGATGTGATCATTATATATTAACACATACATTTTTTAATTAATTCATCATGGAAAATCTATTCATGATAAGAAAAAAGAAGTTTTTCTATAAGAAATCTCAAACTACATGCATTTTTAAATTAATTTATAATCCCCCACAAACATTTAAAGTACGTTACTAGCTTTTAAATGGGGTTTCAGTATTTTGGTATTTGATATAAAGTTCTTTGAAAAACGTATATCTACGTACGTTTTCCCTTCGTGACTACTTATTTCAAACATTTAAATATATAACATTTTATTAACTATTCATAATTTTCAAAATAATTGGAATTTCTATTAAATTATCTGTTTACTAATTTATTGAAAATACTTCTTCAAAAAATAATGCATCCTATATTTCTTTATGGCCACTAAGATGCTATTTCGAAAGTTTCATCATTTAAGTAAACATAAGCTTTCCTAAATATATAAATTTTACGGCACAGACGAGAAATTACAGTACTTAGGTTTTAGAACTTCGACGACAACGGTCGTCAAAGATTTAGTAACTTATTGGGGACGGATTCCAATTTGGTGATAAACCGTAGAGGCCAAAGAAATCAACAAAATAGTGGACGACAGTTAAGGTTTGAACAATATTAATTATGGAGGTTTTTAGCCTTTATTGGCTGTTTAGCAACTCAGTGACGACAAAGATCGACTGTCTGATATGTAAGTATCGAAATTAGATGCATTACTAAATAGTGAAATAATTATTTATATCTGATAAAATTTAAAATATTACTTGAACGAAATATTTATCTCCCCATAAGTTCAAAATATATATTAGATGATCAACATATATACTTATTTATACAAAACAATTTTCTGGAATATTCATTTATGTTAATTATAATTTACAATTACAATACATTGGAGATATATAGTTTAATTCCCCTTTCTAATATTCAGTCTTAATTACGTTCATTTCATAAATTAGTTTTCATTATTTCTATTCTAATATATCAATGTTATCTTCTGAAGATATAAACTATTTAAATAAGTTTAAATGAATATTACCCAACAATTAATCATTCGTAAATAGTTTCTGCAATATTCAATACTTACAATCTCTATATAAATTATAACTCTTCGTCTTTTTCTGGTACGTCTAATGTTACATTTTAATTATATTAGAAGTTTCTCATATTTTAAAATGTGCTTTCTCTTTGTATGAAGAACAATGAAATTGGATATTGGACATCTCATTGCAATAAATACATCTGTACGAACTCGAAACATATTTTTTGTATATTTTTTTCAAAGCACCGTTGGTAAATTTAGTATTATGAAGTTGCAAAAAGCATTAAATCTAGAGAACTTTGAATTTATCTCATTTTTAAAGATAATTAAAGTATTCCCCCTTGTTACTAGGTTATTGTTATTTTTCTCTCGACATTTCGTCAGAGAAAGCTTATACTTCTATTTTACGGATTATAGTCAATTATATGTTACCTTTTATTTATAGATATAACTGTCTGCGTAATTTTCCCTGGATTATTGTATATTATTTGACTAAATGAGGATACATATTCGTCAAATAGCTAATACAAGTCACATCCAGAATGTAAGTTTCCCTATTAAAAATAACTCACACTTTCAGGAATATATTTATTGGCAACAAGTGCAGCAATATTTCAACTAATTTTTAACATAGCCACCACCAGAATTGATGGAAGCAGGGGCGTCGGTGGTCTTTCTGGTGCTGGCATTCATATCGAGTCAGCATCCAATTTAATGGACATTAAGATTAAAAATCCTGACAACTGCTCTGAGTTTCGGTCTGAGCTCATTGCTATCCATAAAGGATTAAACTTTATCGAAAAGACTACTGAACCTGTCTTCAATTACTTATGGATTTTAACAGACAGCCGTGCCTCTATGCAGCACCCCTCTCAATGGACGTATGTTGGGGAGAAGACAAGTCTGAACTTCTTGGATATTGTCAGCCGACCTTCGACCAGACACTTTATTTACTTCCAATGGTTTCCTTCCCACGTTGGTTTGAATGGGAATGGAATTGCCGATAATTTGGCTAAGTATGTCTCTGGCGCTGCTTTCCATACATCCAACCCAAGTTTAACTTTTTCGAAAATATCTTCTATTAAGATAATTGAAAATATTCCTCTTTGGGGAATATCACCTGTGTACCCTTGGTACTTCGACGTTAAACCACGTTGGTGCCATGGACTAAATATGTTTAGGAAGCAGCAGATGGTCCTCTCTCTCGCTTCTTAAAGGGTTACATTCGAAATATTACCTTCCAACAGGGTCGATACTCTTTTCCGAGTGTCATTGGCGCATGATTGAGCAGCCTTCCCCTAGCCATATAATGAAATGCTTGGGATTTACTACTGGCAAGATTTTAAAGGACCCGAATTTGCTTTTGAACTTTCTGGGGATTTTTGGTTTTATAGAGATGATGTAGCTTAGCTACACCATCTGGGATAAGAAATACCACCACCACCAACAGAATTGAGACACTTGTCGTATCGTGAGATCAACATTTGTATCGATCTGTCGTATAACTCTACCGCTTTTGAATGGAACTAGCGAGTAAGAAACATCTTCAGCTTTCCATAGTTGCCAAAATGTTCACCAGAAGACAGGAATTTCTTGAGTTCCTCGAAAGGATGAAAGTGCTGAGACTTGGACTTCACCCCGGAAGCCAAACAGCAGTCAATGCATTAGCGGCATAGTGGATCTCTGATAAAGACGAAATGAAAACAGACGTTGCCGGCAGAGTGATGTGCACTGTGCACAGTGTGATGTGCACTGTGTTCTGGTACTGGAAAGGCATTCTGCTCATTGACTTCCTTCCACGTGGTGAAGAAATAAACGCTGACTGTTACTGTGAAACTCTGCCGAAATTACGACGTGCCGTTCAAAAATGCTTATTACATGTGCTCCTCGTGACAAGATGCAGCTAGACACACTGCAGCTATTTTGACGGAATTTCACGAGGAGTTATTTGACCATCTATATTACAACCCTGATCTTTCTCCTGTCGATTTTCATGTTTTCTTGCACCACAATAAATTTTTGTCCTCCGGTTAGTGTTTCAACAACTACGAAGAGCTGAAGACGTTTGTCACACGCTGGATCCATTCACAGGCAACAGAATTCTATTACAGAGGGATAGAAATTTGATCCCCCGATACAACAATTCTGGTGGTGGCTATTTTGAAAAATAGCTGAAACATTGATGTACTAGTTGCCGATAAATATGTTCCTGAAAGTGTGAGATTTTTTTAAATAGGTAAACTTGCTTTCTGAATGCGCCTTGTACTATAAGAAGAATGGATATACGTGTAAGCATATTTTATTTGCAACTTCTTTTATTTTGTGGCAACAGCTTGATGTATTTTTGTTTATGTTGTGATTTTGAATTCTCAAAGAGTACGCTTTTGATAACTGACGAGTACGTTTTCGAAACTTGAATAAACTTTTTTTTATATTTATTAACTTTCCTTTAATATCTAAGGAAAATTTTGAGCAGCCAACATACGGAAGGGAACATGAAATAGATTTTTTATACAAACAATTTTTTAAGAAAGACTTAAAACATCGTTTTGACGAAAAACTAGATATTTTGTTATTAACTATTCTTACTTTGTAACGCTTCTGAAACCAATATTTTTTGCCTTTAAATGCAAACTAAAATTGTCATTACATAAGAAACTAGTCTATTGATCACACAACATTACACTTGATAAATAAAAATAAAAGAGATACGAAAAATACCCCTGCGTTTTTCCTGAAGCAAAAGGCTCAGTAATATACTTTAAATCAAATCGAAACAAATTTTCCCAGTCTGCGAGCGTTCCATCGAAAAAAAGACTTTTAATCATTAATATTTATAAGTTTTACAATGTTTAATGTGATTGCACTTCAAATTACGTCACTACATTGTCATCTTCAAACCCATAGAATGAAACACAAATGAAATTATTTTCTATCTTAATAAATTAATTAAGATAGAAAATAACATTCTTAGATATAATTGGTCACTTTTAAATGTACATTCTGATATAATTTTATAAATTAAATGTATATATTCTTCTCAATGTAAGAAAAACATTTATTGCAAAAATGTAAAAAAGCAGCGATTCCAGTAAATAATTAATGGCAATTTGGTTAAACAGACAAGGAATACATTAATTTCATTTTGAATAAAAATTTTTAATAATATCCATTGTAAGATGAATTCTAATTATTTCACTGTAAGAAGTCATAAATAATAATTCGATTGGATTGAAAATTTAATTATTCATGTTAATTAAATCTATATTATTTTGAAAATATCTTTTCTTCCTCTATTCTTCTGTGATTTATTAAAACGAAACCTCGTTTGATTAGAAAAAGAAAACATTCAATTACTGCGGTCTCACACATTTTTTACAGAGCTTGAATATTTTATAATTCATGTTATGAATTTTTAATGAACAATATAATGTATTTGATGAATAATATTAAAAACGCCTTAATAATAAATTATACTCAAACTACAAAAAGTCTTATCATTATTATTCCAAATAATTTCACATAATTATCTTTATCGATTACACAATAATTCCTGAGAAAACACATACAAAATATAAAACCCTTGCTGGGCTTAATGTCGTTTTTATCAACAAATCCAATTAAAACAATCTCTTTCATTAAAATTATATAATTTAAAGATTGCTTATCAGTATTACAAAAAAATAATAGTTAACGTCACATTCCATTTTAGAATTTCATTATGGTGTTGTTTTTATTACTAAGGACACTTGCCATAGACAAGCGAGCTGACGACCGTCTGTGATTATAAGCCAAATGAGCGTTTCTTGCTTTTGAATTAGCGCCAACTAGGGCCAAGAGTACGATTTAAGCACCCACTCATCAAATTCGCTTGCACAGCCCCTTTTTGCAGGGGGGAACAGTCACACATCTCACAGATAGAATACAGAAATTAAATCATTCATTAAGGCGAACTAAAGAATTAGGAAACCAAAAAAATTTGTAAAGTAAGAAAATCTATTTCTCTAATAGTATTATTATTTATCTAATTCAATTATGAGTTTTTGCTTAGTGAAATATATGTAGTTATAAACAATAAATAAGCACAACAACATAACATACAATCAAATAAAAAATAATGCTATTAATTTTGTGTAAATTAGATGTAAATATTGTAAATATTTCCAAATTGTTGAGTAAATATTTGTAAATAGTTTAATTCTATAAAATTAGTCGTGATGGAATTGGAAGTCAACGAGAAAAGACAATCATAAGGGAATTAACAACCAAATATCACCGTACTTAAGTAATTTGGTGATACAGGTGCTTTGGCGATATAATGAGGTCGTTAAAAGTTCTAACTAAACGCTAAAATATGTAGTAGAAATAAGAATTAACCATTTATTCTTAAAGAACATTGGAAAAATTTCTAGACTTGCCTAGTACTAGTGAGCGTTATACACGTTTTCCCACCCACTTCAGTAGAGTGCTACTCAAGACTCGCCTTAAAGACGGAAAGTCAGCTGATATCGGAGAACAAGCTGCGTGGTTAGTTGAGCTTGAGAGACTGTCTTCTTTTCTCTTGCTGCCGTGCGAATCTAAAGCTTCCCGGTTATTTGAAATTAATGGATTAAGTAGAGTTAATTCTCTGTGAATTTTATTGGTTTAGTTTTGAATATGTAATGCATACTTTTATAGACAATAAACTCTGCATCCTTTTATCACTCTTTTGTGAGAACTACTAATATTCGTAACAATAAGTACAATAATAGAGGAAAAAACAAGATAAATAAGTACAATAATAGAACATAAAGCAAACAATAAATAAGTACGATAACAGAGAATAAATACCAACAATAAATAATAGAGAATAAAAACAGACAAATGATAATATAGAATAAAAAAGTCACTACATTAATTCCTCTCTTAGAAGGTGAAAAGGAAACAAATTCAACCTGAGAGAGAGATATTCTCTAAACTTTTGTAAATATTCTCTTATAAATGCCTTATTCCCTCGATTACTATATTAAAATAGTGATTTTGTGTAATTCCACGTCATTGGGGGAAAATAGTTAGGAAATTTAAATCTTTGGTATGATTAGAAACAACCTTTTAAATTGAATCTAATCGTTTGATCTTTGGCGATTTATTCCTGCCGGAGTTCAATAAATGCCTAATAATGTATATAATTTGAACGACTTGTTCCAAAACATGGAGACCAATATTTGGTTTAAATTACTAAGGAATTCACAAGATCACATAATAAATTTTAATTCTTTAGTCATTACATTAAGAAGAGTGAAACGGTACAGACTGTAGCTAAATTCGATTTTTTTTTCAGATTTGATAAGAATTTATATTTTTGATCCATAACTCTGTTTCAAATTTTTTCAAAATATTCTTTCAATTTTTGCAGTCATCGTATTCATTTTTATTAGATTACTCAAATAGACAAGACTATTAGACAGACATATATGCACTTTAGTTCCACGAAAATGTATAATTTATTGGAATTTTCTAATATTTCTGTACAAAAAAATATTTAAAAATAAGTTTTTATTTGGAATAATGATAAATTACTTTCCCAGTTTGAAATTAAAAGCAATTAGTTTTCCATCATTAAGTATGAGTGAGAAAACAAATTTAACCATAATATTTATTAAAGGAAATGAGCAATCCCACTTATTGAATGCCTTCTTTATCTGTCAATATTTATTTCTCTTGTTCAGTACTTACGTATAATGCCGTTTCGCCACCGATCGCTTACGTTTAATAACTCATTGGCGACGGATTTAAATTTGGCAATTAAGATCAACGGATTACACCATTGCCGAATTACCATAATTGTCGGTTTAGCTACTTATCGGAGACAACTTCAAATTTGGCGATAAATTTGGACGTAAGTATCCTTATTCCAATTTACATCTGCATATCTTCAAAACACACGCATTCACCTGTGCTAGTAATAGAGATTTATATATCTTTTGATAGTATTCAAATCTGTTATAAAAATTTTACTTCAGTCAGCATTCTAACGTCTGGTCATGCGGTAAAATTATCTGATTTCTTGTAAGTCATTTCCAATTAACTTGTGAACATGGTCTACTAATGAACTACCTTTGGTATTATACCGTCCAACTTCATCGCCAAATTAGAAGTCATTGGCGTCAATTTTGGCAATCCGGCAACGGTATAATCCGTTGATCTTTATCGCCAAATTTAAATCCGTCTCCAAAAGGTCATTAAACAGTTTGCAATCGTTGATGAAGACTTTATAATACGCAAGTACCTGACAATTTAGGAACGAAGCAATTAATCTTGTATCAAATAGTACATTGAAGGATAACCGTTGGTGCAAATGATATGAAAAAAGAAAGATAATTGTATGGACGAATTTTTACTAAGAAATGCGTTTTACGAAAAAATGTTTGAGGAAAAAAGTAAAATTATAAAATTAGTTCCTGAAAATTCTGAGATTTCGTTTTAAGGTCATAGTTATTACAGGTTTGAAATATATATATTTCAAAATTTCTTTGCAGCCGTTGACTATTTTCACACTTTAATTTTAATTATTAATAAGACAGTGTTATGCCATTGAATAAATAGACGTTATAATTTCTACAGTTCTTTTCCGTTTGCCGAGAGCGGGGGAAAAATCGCCAAAGAAATTTGAAGGAACTCTACATTACTTGACAATTTTTCTCTAATAGCTGTAAGAAATTGGGCGGAATTCTACCTAATTTTTTCACTTGTGCTCGGCTTACGGAAAAGTATCATATGTATTAACCCTTCTTTGCATGATTTTTTCTTTTTTTTTTTAAAAAAATTAGGGTGATGTAATTAATGCTCTATATTAAAGGAAAAATATTTAAAAAAAATCTTGGTGTAAATAAAAGTATGTATTATGTAAAAAACAATATGATGGAAATTTACATCATCATGCATTGTCACATATTTAGCTCAGTACTAAATAAATAAAAAAATATTCTTTACTAAATCTTCTTTATTCTGTATGATAATTTAATTAATTAATAATTATTAATAATAAAATAATTTCCATAAAACAATTTAAAATCTCGTTCATTTCTTCCAGTCACAACAAACAGCGGAATGACAGGTTGTAGGAAATTTCCATCATCATGCAAAGAAGGGTTAAATATTTAGGGATGCATGAATTTTTTTTTTCGAAAAGCCAATAATAGATTTTTTGAATACTTAAATTCTTGCATTTTTAAATTTTACAAAAAAAGTCAAAGCAAAAAAGATGAAAAAAAATCAAGGATTTGTTTTGTTTTGTTAAAAGTAATGCTCGATTGTTTTATAAAATGCCTTATCAACATAACATAATTTGTATGAACACTTTTGCGAGCATAAATCAGAAATCCTTGCGGCTTTTAACTAAATATTAAATCTAATATTTAATTAAAAAATCCTGATTTATTTATTCATACTTTTAACCCCTTAAATGGTTTATTTATCTTTCTATCTAATAAGTTGACTCCTTCTATTTTGGGAGTATTTTCTTATTTTGATTCAAATGGAAATCCATCAAATACTTGATTTATCTACGCATTCGAAGTCATTTTACTATTGAATTATAATTTTAATGCTTTATTTTTTGCTTACAACTATCAAAATTCGATAAATCGATGCACGTACGGCGTATGGGCAAACCGGTTAAGGGATTAAACAAGATTTATATATAAGTTTACCTTCTTACTATAAGGCATGTTTATCCAATAATAATGAAGAAAATCGAAAAAAAAAATTCAGAGTCATCATGAGTATTCTCTAAAATAAATTAAAAGAAATATTTTTAAACAAAAAACTATTTTAAAAGCTGAAAAATATACAGAATTGCTTGTCATAAACTGATTATTTCGGATGGTCGTTACTATATTTAAAATTGATTTTTAAAGAATATATGAGTTACTACAATCTCATTTTTTGAAAAGAAAAATGCATGAATATTTTAATGATGAATACCACATAAAGAAACAGCGTTAGAGAATTTAATTAATCATATCAGAAATGTTTCTTCTTTCTCATTCGTGGTGTATTCCGTTTTGAATTTCTTTTAAAGATAAGAGTTCTTATTTACCACTTGATTTAATTAGTGGTTTTTTTACTGCTTCGATGCTGATATCTGATAAATGTTATCAGATCTTCAAAAAGTGAACAAATAAAATGCAAAAAATGTATCTTCTTTGAAAAGCCTGTATTTTAATTTTTTTTTCATTCCGTATTTTATTCCTTTTAATTTTTAATCAATATTTATAAGGAATTTCAAGTGATATGCATTCTTTTCTTTCTGGTTACATTAAAGGAAAATAAAATATTAATTACTCAGTGTAGAAAATAACGTAAAAATTAAAAACATAGGATACCATTTTTCATGAAACACTATTCATCATGAATTAATTCCAATGATTTTAGTTATTTTTTAAAAAAACATAATGCGATTAAAATTCTTGCATTCTGCTTAAAAAAATATTTTTTGCCACCATTTCTCTTTTTTTCATGATTTTTCTCAAATGAAAAATTAATTAAAATATATTCAAAAAAGACAATCCAAACTACTCTCAGCTTAGAGGTAACTGCAGAATTTGAAAGAAAGTATAACTTATTTAATGTCTTATTTTTTTCCTTGTTTGCAAAAAAAACCCTGTTATTTTAATTATTTTCAATCAAATATGGCTACTCTATGACCGATTATTTACTTCTTAATTCTCTGTTTTTATTTATCTTTAAAATTAAGAACCTTGACGGATCGTTATATTATGATTTGTTAAAATAAATACAATATTTTTCAGAACTGTTTTCAAAATATTTAAAGATTAGAAGCTTTTAAAAATTTCTCAAGACCTGTTTTATTTTAACAATATTTTCATGCGAAGAAATTATGGCATTGATAGAATCCTATAACTATTCAATGCCATCATGCTAAATCAAAGCAATTGTTAGTTTAGAAAATTAAATCTACTATCATCTACTAATTAAATCTACTATCATAAATTTCAAGTTTTTATGCAAGAACATTTTTTTTCATATCGTAAGCCATAATCGGTCACAACAGATGCAACGGTAAATCGCACTATACAAAGTATTCTGATAAAATGTTATGTGATCCTTGTTCTAGAATTTTTTGTAGAAAAATATAAATTTTCGATGAATTGCTTACTGCTTCAAAACGATATTTTAACTCAGAATCGAAATGGAGACGTTTTGCATTGAATGTTGACGTTTGCGAATCAGAATCGAAATAGACAAGTTTTGTGTTTGAAGTTGAATGTTGCGATTGGAATCTGCAACACACTAAATATGTTTACATTCTTTTGCTGCCTTTGTAAAGATATTTTACGTTTATGTTTATTTCAACCAGCTTCTAATTATTAAATTTTCATCATTCGTTTTTATTGATTAAATGGATTGTCATTTCAAAGGACTACTTTTTTGTTGCTCTGATCGTATTCTTCCTTTAAATTTCGGCCTCTGCTTACTCTTTCATTCCCTTTCTTTCTTTTTTTTACAGATATCATCGGGAGAAAACTTAGGACGCCCCATTTATGCTTTAATCATTGTTTAACGTACAGTCAAAAACATCGTTCCCTAAAATAAGCATTAAAAACTTTTATGTTTTATTTTATTTTATTTAATGTAATATTATAACAACATTGCGACTTTTCCTAAACTTTATATATATATATA
>JAOUZG010010543.1:2500-10881 GCA_026289955.1 Argiope argentata | reverse complement strand
AACAATTTCTGATTCTATTATTCTTAGCAACAGAGCACTTAGTTCAGAATGTTATTGCATACATTGTTACATAAACAATATAAAAAACAACAATGAAGTACACTGTTTACAAGTAACAAATACTATAGATAAGTAAGACCATTCAAATGGCTTCTTTAACAAGGTGTGCTGATTTTTGTTTCATCAAAGAATAATTGTGATACGAAGTAAGCGTATTTCAAATTATGTTTACTATGATTTACACACATGTAAACAAAGAAGTTTTTCAAAAATTCATTCACTGTTCATGTCACTGCTATATACTTATTGTAATCAAACTTACAATGATGTTTCTTTAAAAATGAACTGCCATGCATGTTATAGTACACTGTATCCAAGTTTTTGTTTACATTAAAGATATTAATTGAATTTTATTCGTTTTAATGCAAACTTGACCTTTTCCAACCTAGAATAATACTCATTGTTACATGTTAACTGACTATTTTTATCAAATTAAATAGCTTGCATTTAAAATATTTTTTAATACAATGACTTTCTGCATAAGGATTATTAGTTGAATATTGAATTTGAACATGACATGTCTTTTCATATTTTAAATAATGTACACACACTATGGTATAGAATAGGATTTGTTGTTTCTTTGTACTGAACTGCATTATTATTGAATGTAAAGACGCAAGTATCTTCTAATAAAGTGTTTTTAATTTTAATGGCACAAGGTGTTATGTTATTTGCTGTATTAAAAGGATATTATAGTGTGGTTAATGGATTTCATGTTATCAAATGTATCATTCACACATTTGTGGGTAGAAAAATGTTACGAGGATTCCTCGCTAACCAACAACATGCACTTACCACTGCTTGTATGAAGCAAAATAATAAATATAATATATCTTAAATAGTACTTACATTGATAAAAGAATGAATCGCATTCATAATTTTATTAACAAGAAGCATAATAAATGTAATTGACACATAAAATTTTAAGGCTTCAACGTAGAATGTTTCTCATCGCTGTATGTTTACATATCATTATCACCAAATATAAGATCTTGCAATTGAAAAATATATTTAATGTTCATTAAAAGGATAGTGAAATGAATAGTTATACAGAACATAATATTTTTTTTTCATGTGTAATGCCATAATATCATGTTAGTTGTGTAAATGCATTATGTTTAACAATAAAATTATCAAGGTCATTGTAATAAACTGAACTTATATTGAATTTAGAACTGAATAATAAAAATACTTATATAGAAATTGTTTAGGTTAGAAACAATGTAGTATTCAAAGGATTTCTATTTAGTTTGTGTACATAGAACATACCCTAAAAGTTTTTTTCATAGCAATGGTATGTTATAGGAAATGTAAATAATTCAATATACAATATACTTTTTAATATAAAAATTTGTAAGACTCATTTTTTTCTGAATAACAAGTACATTTGAAACTATTTTACAGTATATAAATGAATAGAACTTCTAAATATATGTGATTGTTTTATGCGCAGACTTTATTCGACAAAGGGTATTCATAAACTTGTAAATAATGATATAATGTTTTTTGGACATTATAAGTCTTTAGCGCAACAATAATATTAATTAATGGCAATTACAATGTATGTTAATGCGTAACATTAATGAGAGAACAAACCTTTAATGCACCACTCTTTACATCTGTACAACTTGCATGCGGTTACTATTTAACAGATTACAAATACATTGTTGCATATAACACTGACTGTACAAATTTTTTCTTAATTATTCCAAGTTATTCTTACAAATAATCTAAAATAATTTGTAAGAATAACTTGGATTATTGAGGAACATTTCAGATTCTGTGGATTAGAAGTTGCACATTACATATAATAATATTAATAACTGAAACATCTGAAGAAATGTTTCCATTGTAAATATTGTTATGCACTAAAGACAATTTTAAGTAAATAGTTTACTGATGTATGCATTGAATTTAAAAGATTTTACACTGTATTTAACACAATATAAGTTTGTCATTGCACTTCATACAATGTTTACATTAAGGATTTCAAAAATAAATGACTTCAATTGAAGAAGGCATAATATACAAACTACATCAATATTAGGGAAAGGTTGCAATTAATGTGTAAGGTAAAATTTAACATTCATTTTAAGCTTAAAATTATATAATTTATAGTAAGATAACTTGTATGAACAAGTAATGAGCATCTATGGGATGAATCGTCAAGCTGTATGTAGGTTATTGACATAATATAAGTGTTTCACTGCATTTCCAGCATCATTAAAGAGAAACAATTTGCAATATAACTATCTTTTGGCCATTTCACATAATATTAAAAGTTAAAATGGAAACATTTGATGTAGTTTAAGATGAAGCATTTTTTGATGAAGTTATACAAAGCACTGTAACTACATTGTGTATACATCTTAGAATTTAACAATAACAAGATAAAACATTGCATTTAAACAACATTTACAAAAATGGTTATAATTAAATTGAAAGGCAACATCGTTTGTATTTGACATAATTCAAGGACTTCAAAACATTTTAAACAGCATTTTACTGTGCAAACCACTTGCAACATTAGGAATAAATTCAAATTGAGTGTACTGTGTAAGGTATCATTTAAAGATTAAAATAAAATTATTTCTAGTGAAATAACTAGTATCAACAAGTAATGAGCATCTATGGGATGAATCATCAACCTGTATGTTGGTAATTAACATAATATAAGTGTTTCAACTGCATATCCAGCAACATTAAACATAAACAACTTGCAATATAATAATCTTGTGGCACTTCACATGATATTAACAGTTAAAATGGAAACATTTAACATGGTTGAAGCTTATTTCAAGTGAAGCATTCTTTGAATTGTACTTGGGAGAAAGCACTGTTACTGAAGTGTGTTATACATCATAGCATTTCACATTAACAAGATAAAACATTGTATGTAAACAACATTCACAAAAATGGTTATAACTATATTGAAAGGCAACATTGTTTGTAGTTGACATAATTTAAGGATTTCAATATAATTTAAACAACATTTCACTGTAAAAACAACTTGCAACATTAGGAATAAGTTCAAATTGAGTCTATATGATTTGAGTATGAAACTGTGCATCATAATACAGATACTTAATGCAGAATTTTTTCAAGAAATTAATTGTAAACATGAAATGCATGTTGAATACAGTTGTCGACAACATTTTTAAGCAGTAATGTGTTCAATATTGACACCATATAAGTGTGTATAAAGTAGCACTATTACACTTTCTTTTAAGACAGCTTTCTTTCTAATATAAAAACTTATAATAACTAGAGTCTCAATTCTACAATTTGTATGTATGAATTTAACATAATATAAGGTTTTCACTCAACATTTATTTAAAAAAAAGTTGCAATAAGGGATTAACATTTCATAATGAATAAACATGAAGCTAAATAGCAGCATTATGTTAGAAACTTGAGGGATTTATGAAGAGAAATAAGTATATCTTTACACAAAATACAGTAACAAATAAAACTTTTATGCAAAAAATATGTAGTTTATATAAAGCATATGTTTGCATATAGTTTACTATAATGATTTAACACAACCTTTACATGAAATATTTAACATTAGTGAAAGAATAAAACTAAACTATTTGTACAATACCTGAATGACAACAAGTAACCATAAATGTTCGAATTTAAAGGTTATATGAAGAAATTAATTTACACTGAAGCTTTGATTCAATAATATGCTTAATTTAACTTTCTGTAAGTACTTATTTGTATGTTACATAGAAAATTAATTAGTAAATGTTAGAATTTGCTAATTGTACACTATTAAATGAATGAATGAGGCACATTACACATTATAAGAAGAATATAACACAACTTATTCATGTATTCACACATAATTGACCTACTTTGAAGTTCATATAAAGCATATATCAACATTTGAAACTTTTACTTCACTAATGTCACATTATTTACACAAAATTAAGTTATAAATGAGAATAACTTAAAAGAACAGGTGAATTCTTTCTGCGAATGCTTATAAAGATGAACTTTAAAAGTCATTTAACTTAATTTGAGTGTATATCTGTTTACAAAGTATGAATATGTACAAATTTAGGTCACTGACCTACTTTCAAGGTCATATAAAGAATTAAATAGTATTAAATGTTTTCGGAAACTAAATTAACATAAATTCCATTTCTAAATAAGAATACCTAATGAAAAAGCATATAAATGTGAATTTAATAACTTAATTTAAGTGAATGAAAACTATTTATGTGTTTTTAAAGCAGTATTTCAGCAAAATAAACATAATGAAACGTATATAGAAGTTACATTGCATTTAAAAATAAGATTTATATACATTTAAGAAATATTTAGTAAAAATCATTAAAAGAAGGTAATTAGAATAATGAAGATATACAATGAAAATGATGGAGCTAGAATTTCGGCAAAGTCCGAATCGGAACACGCGATCAGTGTTGAATACATGCCGGCTATTTGTTTCAACCGCCCACCAAGAGAGAAGTCGCGATTTTCTTCAAAGTCCACTCACCGGAAACAGCGCTGTTTGCTACGCCGCGGAGGTTCGGCGAAACGTGTTGCCAGTGCACAATTTTTCTACTTTTCCTCCGCGGCGAAGCGATCCCCCCCGCACGTTTGTAGGCGAAGCGCGCGCGACTCGCAATCACGTGCGTAACACCGGCGATCGTCCGTAGCCCTATATGAGTAGCAGGTGATCGCTGGTGACAGTGGTCGAAAGCGAGACAGAACACGATTCGATTGTGTCGTAATCTCGTGAACCCGCTCGAGGACTCGGCAACGGGATTGGATTGCTAGTACCGGTTGGCTACCTCCGGGAAAGTGGTCCTCTAACGGTGACGGCAGGTCTGTGGTGCTTTAGCGGATCGGTTTTCGATTCGCGACTGGCCGAATGGACGTTGCCTCCGGGACCGAGGGTTACCTCTGCTGCTCGACTCACAGGCATCCGTGGGTGGTTTTATGTATATAAATACTGCCTATCGGGGCCGCTTCCAAACTATCTCAGCCTCTCTGCGAGCGGCTCGGCCCCCGTGCCGTTGACGCGACGAGCAGAACCGTACTTAAAGGAATTGATTGGTTTTCTGCACCTGTGTCCCACGCACGGTGTATCTCGATGCCTCCGCACTCGCCCCGCGGCGCTGAAGCCGTCGGGGAAGTCGTGAGTGTCGAAACCTCTGTAGAATGCACGGGGAATACGTAAAAATGCGAGACTGACCGAGGGATCCTCCGTCGAGAGGCTTCCCCCGCGACCGCAACGGTCGCGACTCGTTGGTTGTACGGATTCGGAGTGCATTCCGAACTTTCAAAAAATATTGAAAGTTACCTGGTTGATCCTGCCAGTAGTCATATGCTTGTCTCAAAGATTAAGCCATGCATGTCTAAGTACATGCCGTATTAAGGCGAAACCGCGAATGGCTCATTAAATCAGTTATGGTTCCTTGGATCGTACCTTACTACTTGGATAACTGTGGCAATTCTAGAGCTAATACATGCAGCAGAGCTCCGACCTTCGGGAACGAGCGCTTTTATTAGACCAAAACCCATCGGGCCTCGTGTCCGTCTCTTGTGGTGACTCTGTATAACTTTGGGCTGATCGCACGGGCTCGTCCCGGCGACGTATCTTTCAAGTGTCTGCCTTATCAACTGTCGATGGTAGGTTACGCGCCTACCATGGTCGTAACGGGTGACGGGGAATCAGGGTTCGATTCCGGAGAGGGAGCCTGAGAAACGGCTACCACATCCAAGGAAGGCAGCAGGCGCGCAAATTACCCACTCCCAGCACGGGGAGGTAGTGACGAAAAATAACAATACGGGACTCTTTTGAGACCCCGTAATTGGAATGAGTACACTCTAAATCCTTTAACGAGGATCCATTGGAGAGCAAGTCTGGTGCCAGCAGTCGCGGTAATTCCAGCTCCAATAGCGTATATTAAAGTTGTTGCGGTTAAAAAGCTCGTAGTTGGATCTCAGCTCCGGCCGGACGGTCCGCCTACCGGTGGTTACTGTTCGCTGCCGAGCGTTCAGGGGATCTGGCTCGATGATCTTTGCCGGTTGTCGGGTCGGCTTCTCACGTTTACTTTGAAAAAATTAGAGTGCTCAAAGCAGGCGCGACGCCTGAATAATTGTGCATGGAATAATGGAATAGGACCTCGGTTCTATTTTGTTGGTTTTCGGAACACGAGGTAATGATTAAGAGGGACAGACGGGGGCATTCGTATTGCGACGCTAGAGGTGAAATTCTTGGACCGTCGCAAGACGAACTACTGCGAAAGCATTTGCCAAGAATGTTTCCATTAATCAAGAACGAAAGTTAGAGGTTCGAAGGCGATCAGATACCGCCCTAGTTCTAACCATAAACGATGCCAGCCAGCGATCCGGCTGTGTTCCTCAAATGACACGCCGGGCAGCTTCCGGGAAACCAAAGCTTTTGGGTTCCGGGGGAAGTATGGTTGCAAAGCTGAAACTTAAAGGAATTGACGGAAGGGCACCACCAGAAATGGAGCCTGCGGCTTAATTTGACTCAACACGGGAAAACTTACCCGGCCCGGACACAGGAAGGATTGACAGATTAAGAGCTCTTTCTTGATTCTGTGGGTGGTGGTGCATGGCCGTTCTTAGTTGGTGGGGCGACTTGTCTGGTTAATTCCGATAACGAACGAGACTCTAGCCTACTAAATAGACGATCCCATCCTCTTGTAGTGGGACGTTCTTCTTAGAGGGACAAGCGGCGTTTAGCCGCACGAGACAGAGCAATAACAGGTCTGGGCTGCCCTTAGATGTCCGGGGCCGCACGCGCGCTACATTGAAGGAATCAGCGTGTGCTTTCCCTGCCCGAGAGGGCTGGGTAACCCGTTGAACCTCCTTCGTGCTGGGGATTGGAAAATGTAATTGATTCCATGAACGAGGAATTCCCAGTAAGCACGAGTCATCAGCTCGTGTTGATTACGTCCCTGCCCTTTGTCCACACCGCCCGTCGCTACTACCGATTGAATGATTTAGTGAGGTCTTCGGACTGGCGCTCGGATTGGCCTTCGCGGTCGAGCCGGTGTGCCGGAAAGATGACCAAACTTGATCATTTAGAGGAAGTAAAAGTCGTAACAAGGTTTTCGTAGGTGAACCTGCGAAAGGATCATTATCGTATTTATTAAAATACGAAACGAGGAGCATTTATGTTCCTTGCCGGTGCTGGTTCCCACGCGACTCGGGGAACGAAGCGCTAAAATTCGAACTATTTGGTGCCTACTATGGGTGTGCCTGTTCTATCCCCGGCTCTCGACTTGAGCAAGAGGGGGGTCCCACTATGGGGCTAGGCTTGAAGAGATGTGCCTCTGTGCACACCGCCCCGTGGCATCGCTCCCTTCAGTGGGAGTGTCTTGAACTTTATCTCGAACGCACTACGACCTTTCCGAAAGGATTGGCCATAACCAAAAAGTACAACTCTGAGCAGTGGATCACTCGGCTCACGGGTCGATGAAGAACGCAGCCAGCTGCGAGATTTGGTGTGAATTGCAGGACACATTGAGCACTGATTTTTCGAACGCACATTGCGGCCTCGGGTCCTACCCGGGGCCTCGCCTGTCTGAGGGTCGGATAAGACTTGCAAAGGAAATACTATTTTTCCAATTGGCCGCATCGGGTACCCAGTGTATTCGTCGGCTCAAGTCTGCCTAGGATCCTCCCCGGTCGAGAAAGCAAAGCCCTAGTGCATGCTCGTCGCTCGGAGAAGACGGACCACGTTTCTCCACGAAGACGAGACGGCTTAATGCTTAGAAGAGACCGAATATGGGGAGCCTTTCCTACTAAGCTGAGAGCTTAGAAATGCATTTTAATTAACGACCTCAGATCAGACGAGATGACCCGCTGAATTTAAGCATATAAATAAGCGGAGGAAAAGAAACCAACAGGGATTCCCTGAGTAACGGCGAGCGAAAAGGGAAGAGCCCAGCGCCGAAGCCCCCTCTCGAGAGGGAGCCGGGCCATGTGGCGTTTAGGAGTGAGCGTGCCGGAGGTCGACTCTGCAGCAAGTCCCCCTGACCGGGGCTGTTACCCAGAGTGGGTGCGAGGCCCATAGCTGCTAGGTCGCCGCCGGATGCGATCTCCTTGGAGTCGGGTTGCTTGGGAGTGCAGCCCTAATCGGGTGGTAAACTCCACCTAAGGCTAAATACGGCCGTGAGACCGATAGCAAACAAGTACCGTGAGGGAAAGTTGCAAAGAACTTTGAAGAGAGAGTTCAAGAGTACGTGAAACTGCTCAGAGGCAAACGGGTGGGCCCTCGAAATCCTGTGGCGGGAGGATTCAGTCTCGCGGGGCGGACGTGCGATCGGAGA
>JAOUZG010010517.1:34881-47814 GCA_026289955.1 Argiope argentata | reverse complement strand
TTTGAATTATTTTTAAATACTTAATTTGGAAATAAAATTGAATCAAAACTTCCATATATGGAGCCGTATGCGGTAAAGGTGTTAATCAATTGTTTTTAAAATTGTAAAATCCACTGAACTCTATTTATTGCAAAATTGGTCTTGTTGCACCCTTCTCGTAGGCCTCTGACAAAATATCCGGGTCGAAAAACTTGGCGACGGCGATAAATGTCGTCCGAGGTGCCTCCTTCACGCATCTGTGGTCCGCTCTCCCACAATTTGAGCGGGGATTAACTGCCGCCTTGTGTGTGTTTACGCCCGAAATCCCTGCGTAATAACTTGCGGTCGGGAGGCGGACAGCATTTGGGATTCTTTTTTCAGCAGCATGAAAGCGCGCAAGGCTTATAAAAATATATATTCTCTCTAAGCTTTGCGAAAGGCAAATTATTTTTTCTAGCTCTCGAAGAGAAATAATGGGAAATTATTTTACTTGCACTCATCGAATTTTCGGAATTAAATTAAGTAAACGGAAGTTGTAAAAATAATAATAATAAAAAGAAAGAATAAATAATAAGGTTGTCATGTTCGGTTTCCGAGTTTGGATTTGTGGCTGAACAAGTAATATTTAAAAAAAACTTATTCCTACTTAGCTTAACAAAGAAAATTTTTATTTTAGTTACTTTTTATTAAATAATTACAATTAATATAAATAATTTATCAAAAAATTACTGATTTTCGCAAGAAGTGAACTCGCATTCTTCACCTTCACGTGAAAAATACTGAAATCATTGCATTTTACCGATCGAGCTACTGCGTGTCGATTTCAATTTTCATTACAAGCTGCCAAAACTCTATTTAAAGTATTAAAACTTAAATAAATTTAACTACCTAATATTTGGAAAAATTGTATTAGCAACAAGTGTCATCAAATACAAATTTTTAAAAAATTGCATTCGAACTTGAATGGATGAATAAAAAGTATTATATTAACGATTGAAAATTTGAGCAAACGACATATATAGGGATAGTGTGAAATAATTGAAAAAAGATTTATTAAAATGAAAAATTTTGGAAATTAGGAAAGCTACTGGATTGAACTACTGCCTGTTGATTTCAATTTTTGATTACAAGCTGCTAAAACTCTATTTAAAGAATTAAATATTAATTAAATTTAATCAATGAATTAATATTTAAAAAAACTGAATTAACATCAAGTGTCATCCACTACAAGTTTGAAACAAAAAATGTATTTGAACTTGAATGGATGAATAAAAAGTATTTTATTAAGATTTGAACAAGATATATATAGTAAGAGTGTGAACTAATAGTGGGAACTAAAAAAGAAATTTGGTTTAATACATTTATAAGGAAAGTTTTATTGGATTTTTTTATAATCAAAAGAGATTCTTAAATTATTTTTGCATATTAAAAATGAGGAATATCTATATCTTGATAATCTTATCCACAAAAATTCCCCTTGAGGTAATAACTCATAGTTCAAGAAATTATTGTTTAACTGAAATGGTGAGGAAATTGATTTAGCTAATTACTTTTTCTGGCGCTTTAATTTGTGACATAATTCTCATGACCTAAAATTATCAACTGTGTTATGTAGGTTTTTGTGAAAAATTCCTGTGCAATAGCATGAAGTTTTGACTTGGATAGAATTCAAAATTCTTTCTAAAAACACAAACGCTCATAAAAAAATTTTAAAAGGTTATTTTTCTTTAAATTTTATTCATGGAGATTTCTTTAACTCACTATGGCAACCAGCAGAAAAGTATTTTAATTGCTCAAATAGAATGTCTAGCACTAAATAAATTATTTTTTAAAATCAAAAATTTTTTTAAGAAAGAAAGAAACAGGACTGATAGTGTAGATATTTTGTATATCTTTCAGTATTTTTCGAATTAATTTTTATTCTTAGTATCGATTTGTAATTTTAAAAAAATTTTCAATATGTTTAGTTGCAGAATATTATGAAAACTTTTCCAATAAAAAAATATTTCTAAGCATTTTTTTATTGATCGGAAATGAACAGACTGACAAATAAAAATTCCATTCATGTTTTTTTTTCTACCCTGAAATTCATTTGTTAGATTTCTACTTAAAAGGAAGAACTCTTACTTAGGTTATATTTGGGATATATTATGTACTTAAAAATTTGCTGATTATTATGTATTAAAGTATCTCAAACTTTGGAAAGTGTTTCTAAGTTACTCCACAAGACACTTTGCTAAAGAACTATTTTATTTAATTCTGAAATAGTATAATGTTGCTAATTCGAAACGAAGGAATCACGAAAAAAATTGTAATTAAAAAAGATAAGCTTAAAAATTAGAATAGCAACGGTATTTTTTATTCTGTTGTTATTGTTGCTTCTAATGTCCCTTGCCATGGACAAACTCACTGATATATCAACGAATTTAAGCAGATTGAGCGTCTCTTGTTTGAAGTAGCGCATACTAGGGTCAAATGTACGACTTAGCTACTCACTCGTCACATTGGATTGCACAACGTCTTTTTACAAGAGGGGGGTAATTACATACACCTCACAAATAGAACTCAGAAGAAGAACAACCATGCCCTAAGCCGGTCTCGATCGTGGGACAATTGGATCAAGGAGAAGACTCACTATCCTTATGCCAGAACGTCGGTACTTTTTATACTGAACGTAAATGTAAAAATTCATTCTTAATTTTTTAAAAAAATAATTATTAGTGTATAATTAGTAAATAAGTGGTAATATATAATTTAGTAAAAATTAAAGTTAGAAAAGTTTATCCATTTACAAAAAATGAAAGAATAATTTTAATATTTGTACGAAATCAATTTACTATGATTTTTCTTGTCGAATTTTTATTTTCGTTCATCACAAGTTGTCGGATCTATATTTAAAAAATAGAATGACAAAAAAGTTACATTACATACCCGTAAGCTCATCACATATGAATATTATATTAGTCTTCAAGTTCGTCGGTTAGAAAAGAGTTACTAAGCAACTAATATGATTTTTAATAAATTATTATATAATTTAAATGAATATACAATTGCGGAAATTGAATTGATAATTGTATAATAGTGCCTTCTGTAAATTCATAAAAACTTATTTAATATAAAATAGTATGATACAACTTCTTGTTTTGTTTTCGAATTAAAATAGAATCGAATTGCTGGCAATATTTTAACATTATTATAAAACCAAATTTAACTGTTCAGAGGGGGTGGAAAAGTAGAATTATGGGTGTATTTGAATTGAAAACATTCCAATTATCCAACTTTCCCTAAAAAGTATGAAAACTGAAATATAGAATAAAATTATCTTTTTTAACTTCTTGTTTTGTTTTCGAATTAAAATAGAATCGAATTGCTGGCAATATTTTAACATTATGATAAAACAAAATTTATCTGTTCAGAGGAGGGGGAAGTAGAATTATGGGTGTATTTAAATTGAAAACGTTCCAATTATACATCTTCCTCTATAAAGTATGAAAACTGAAATATGAAATAATTCCTATCGCAAACCACTTAAATTCGATGTATCGATTTAAAAATTCATAGCCTCACCCATACTAAATTTTGGATTGCTCTTTTCTGCAACTTCTAACGACCGCTTTTATATTTTTTCACCTCTTTTCGCTTCGTTCTGACGGAACTGTGCTCGAGTGAGGTGCGCCCTCCCTAGGAAACAGGAAAAGAACCTGAGAGGGGAGCTGGAGGTATGATTTTAATAAGCACGGAGGAAACGGAAGTAAAACGCCGTGAGTAAGTTACTGATACTGCGGGGTAAACAAGGCAGGTCTTCGCTTTTATGTAATACAAAGTCGCTATCCCCCCTTTTTTTATTTATTTATATTTTTCTTTCTCAGCTCGGATGCTTAAACAAGCCATACTTTAATCTTTCCCCGACTCGGAATTATTTGATACTTGGAAGAAAATTGTATCGAAAAATCGATTGGAAAAGATTGTTATTAAAAAGACGCAGATGAAAAAGAAACTGAGATGCTCAATTGAAATTCAGATTTTCTTTTATCAAGCAAAAGCTCGATTTTTCCCCTTTTCTTTTTTGTGAATGATTTCGTGTTTAGTTATTGGAAATCGTTTGGTCTTTTGAAGAAAGATCTAGTCTGACATCACTGTTTCGAGAAGAAAGAAATGAAAGGTTTCACTTTGATTGTGGCTTAGTAGCTGATTTCTGAGACTTCGGAACAGATACATACTTCCAGTTCGAAAAATATTTTGAATAAATATAAGAATCCTATTTCATGCTTTTACAGTTAATAAATAAGCAGAAAAAAGTGTATGTAGAAAGAATGCTGTTACCAAATGTATGCTGTATGTTGTTTCCCCATCGCCAAATAAATAATGAATTATTTTTGTTTTTTCCACTCGCCAACAATGTTTGGCTTAACATGTTTTCGGCTGATTATTTCAAACGATTCTGTTTATTTTCTTAATGCTTGATGCATTTAAAGTTAAAGATTGTTTAATTCATCGATTTTTCGGATTCATTTCCAAGTACTTTCGAATTAAAATAATAGGATAACGAAAATTAAATATATCTAATCTGTATTGCGTTACCCCAACTGGAGTAGAAAATTCACGCATTTTGCGTTGCCTCAATTGGCGTTGAAAATTCAGTATTTGTATTATTTTTTGATCAATTATTTATAGTAATACAAATGATTGATCACTTATTAAGTAGTAATTGATCAATTAATTATTAGACAGGGATAACCTGGTTGGTTGGACGTTGGGTTCACATCCGTTCGCACCTGCCAGCCATAGACTGCGTATGTGTGTGTGGTGGATGCTTAATCTGCCATGGTCAATCCCGCATGTCGAGAGTATTACCTCTTTGGGTACTAGGTCAGAGATAATTGTTCTCTATTCCAGATCTAAATTACGTTCTGTAGATGAATGAATAAAATGTATGAAAGCAGACCGCTCCGTAAAAAAGGGTTTGTTCCTGGTGTGAGCTAGAAGTCGGACTTCTGACCTCGGATGCTCATGGGTCCATATCCTCAGAAGCTACTGCACCCCTCTTTTCATTCTAAAGCGGGGCGCGGGAACAACGGCAACAACTGCAATTATTTAATAAAAAGTACTAAAATAAAAATATTCCTTGTTGACCTTTGCAGGAATTGACTTTAAAAAAATTTCATATGACTTGTTTACTACCCAGATTGAATAATTTATAAAACTTTGCTCATTACTGATTTAGGCGATGTTAGATCCTTTCAGTAATCACGTAGAAAAGAATCGATCAATTAACGACGGAATTTGATAGAGATAACTATTGATTGACCTAAATCAATAAATTTCAAAGTTATGAGATTTGGTAAGCTTTAATCAGATAAGAATGGGGCATTTTGATTATGAGAGGATTTTATCAATAAGATAAAATTAATAGATTAAATATGATTAACCCTTTGGACTCTGAAAGTAATTACAACAATTGCAATTCAATGCATAATTATCCACATAATACAAATAATAGTTCATTGTTCCAAAAAATAAATGTATATAATTGTTTTAAATCGAACTCTTCCGTTTATTTAATTTGCAACTTCTCATTACTCTGTAGGTATTTTTAACAATCAAAATTAAATCAATTAACTAATAAGGCATCGAAATGATGCACCGTCTTGAATGGCGAGTGAAAGACACCATTCGAGTGCAAAGGATTAATAGGATAAGATCACAGATTAAGAATCTTGAAATACAGAGTTTTTGTTGCTACTAATGGCACTTGCCATGAACAATCCCACTGATGTATCAGCAGATTTAAGCCGAAATAAGCATCTCTTTTTTTGATGTTGAACCAGCTAAGGCCACGAGTACATCTCAGCATCACATTCATTTTCACAACCCCTTTTTACAGCAAGGACACATTCACATACCTTACAGATAGAACATAGAAGAACAACCATACCCTGACCGGGCCTCGAACCTTTGACACCCAGGCCACGAGGAGGACGTTCTACCTCTGCACCCGAACGCCGGCACACATAGTTTTTGTTTAAAATTTATAAAGTTATTGTCATAAAAACATTAAGAAATTCAAGCAGAAGTATATTTTTATCTGTGATGATTAGGAAATAGTTATTGAACCACGATTAGAGTTTCAATTATGTATATTCTAGAAAGATATATTCATATTAAAGAGAGATCGAAATGATGTGTATTCATTTAGTACAGTTTAAAAAAATCCAAAATGGCAGAGATGTTACATAATCTCATAAGGTGTAGAAGATCACTAGACTTTATTGAATATTGAAAAAACAAAAACTCATTCCCTTCAGCTTTTCTTTTAATTAAATTTGCGATTTCTGAAAAATAATCCAATATATCCTTTCTTTATTTTCAATACCGTATGTGTCAGCAATTATAATTAGATTTGAATGCTTTTGAGAGAAAAAAAATCATTCACATTTTCATTTTGTTTTATTTGTCTGAAAAACATTTCTCCTGGAAAAATAAGTAACAGCTGTCAATTATGTAAAATCTTGTTGGTTTTCAGGACTCGAAATGAAGATCCCAACACATCGTAACAGGATTTTTGAGGATAATATTTGAGGAGTGCCAGATCAAAGCAACAATAAAAGGAGACATAGAATATATAGGTCTATGAGCAAATATTTTAAATTTTATCAATTGGAAAATATTTGTTTAAATTATACTTTATTGTTATCATTTTCGAATGCAAATAAACTAATTACTAACAAAATTACTAAAGCTTCACTTGAAGAATTCTGTGACTTCTTTAAAACGTGGATTCCCAATACATTAAATTCAAATGAAATATTTTAAAAGAAATTGAGTTCGAATATTGAAAAAATTTTGGGACATCAGTTAATGCTATAATGCAGGGGTTCTCAAACTTTTAGACATTGCGACCCCCTTTTTAGACTAAGTATTTTGACGACCCCTCAAAGTTTTAAATCTGTCTAAAGTTTAGACAGAGATTTTGAAAATTTTGCGTGTATACTCAAGAATTCGTAGAGTATGTGTGGGGTATTGGCGCCACATCCCTTGACACTTCAACTCTCTCCTTACTAGTATCATCTCATCTCGAAACTTTGATTGGACAGTTTACAGATTACCTTCCAGTTAAGGATACGAGTGGGGGTTGCGTGGATAGTCAATCCGTTCAGTGAGCCAGCTGTAACAAAAGCTGAGCTAAGTGCCCGTCATCACGATCGACTGATAGAGATTTCAAGTGATCAGTCAGCTAAGTAACTTTTAACATAGCTTATATCGGCGAATTTTGGATACGTATTAAAAAGAAACTGTCCACGACAGCATTAAAAACTGTGATGCCATTTTCTACACATTACAACTGTGAACAAGGATTATCCATAATGATAAATTTAAAAAACAAAATCAAGAAATCGTTTGACTCTGGAAAAGGACATTGTTTTGTGTGTTACAAAGCTCATTCAAAGCTATAAAATTGGTTAATTCCAAACAAGCTCATGTATACCATTAATTAATACAACACAAAAACCAACTTTAATATGTATTAAAAGCTTTACGTGTACTCTTTTTTTTAATGAAAACTATAGATATAAATTAATTTTCTTTAAACTTTTCTCTCACATCTCGCGACCCACCTTTTAAGAGCCCCTGCTATATTGTATTACGGTACACAATTTTCTACAGTTTCAGTACTTTATTATTTTAATATACAGGTGGTTATCAAAATAATGGAAATACTATTGTTGAATAGTGTTTAGATTAATATTGTACCATTCTTCCTTGAGATATTATGAATATTCAGGACGAAATATCGGTGGAGGATATCGATTCCGTATTAAAAGCTCTAAAATAGACCATAACGGTTCAATTATATTGAGGTCGGGTGATTGTGTTAGCCAAATTAGATATTTAACTTCACCCACGCGCTCCTTAAATTGTGATTGGGCATGTCTCGCTGCATGAATAGGTGGATTATCACCCTGGTAAATTCCACCTCTGGCAGAAAACAAAATTTGCATAGAGGAAACTTTGGAACTAGTCAGCTGAAATTTCTCTATACCTCTCCCTAGTGATATTTCCTTTTGGGGTTACGATTGGTCAAGCAGAAAACCACAACACGGCTGCCCGTATCATATCAGATACACCTTCAGGCTTGACAGTTGGACGGAGACAATCCAGATCATACGCTTGTGCAAATATCCTCCAAACGTGCACCAGTCCTGTTCTAGGGGGAAATGCACACATGAAACATGATTCGTCAAACCTTATTACTTTCTTCCATTTATCAATCGACCAGGTTTTGTGAGTGTGATACCACTTAGACGACGTTTATCATTAACATATGTGATAAGTGACTTAGGAATTACTGCTCTACTATAAATGTTCTGCCTATGAAGGTGCCTTCTAACCGTAATCACTGACAGTGGAGAATCCAGTTGGTTATTGAGCTCTGTGATGACTTTTGCTGTAGTTTTTTGCTGATTGCTTTTTAAACTTTACTTGCCCATCGGTCTTTGTCACTGAGCCTCTCTTTCTACCCACTATTTTGCTTTGTCGAGCTTGTCTTTCCACGTTAGATACTGTATCTCTAGAAAGACCTAAAAATCGAGATGTCTCTATCACGCTTGTGCCATTTAGACGAGATCCTACAATATGGCCTCTTCGAAAACCTGGGAGGTCCGACATTTGACGCTTTTGAAAAAAATCCGAGCGTTACAGAAACATACATTTCTGAGTGTATGGCAATTGGCGCTCGTTAAATCTGTTCGTGCTCGCAAAGTCCTCCACATCGAGAGTAATACCTTTGGGTCAGAGGTGATCGTTCTCTGTTCCAGGTCCAAATTACTATCTACGATGAATGAATAAATTTGCATGAATGAAGTCCGCCCCCTAAAAAGGGTTACGACGTGTGAGTAGCTAAGTCGTACTCTTGGCCCTAGATGGCGCTACTTGTAACACAAAGAGACGCATTTCTTAGGTTTAAATCATCTGCTGATTGTATCAGTGGGGGGTTGGCCAAGACAAGTGCCATTAGTCACAACAAATTAACACAGAAATTTGATAAAGCTAACACTTTCCACCAAAATATATACATTGCTATTTATAAAAACACTTGCGGCTATTATTATATTTTAATGCTTACGAAGCGCATTAAAAAATGTCTCTTTTAGTCACAGACGGTTTCATTAGTTTTATAACCACCTGTAAAAATATTAGGAAATAAGAGTTTTTCTGTAAATTATTGTAATCTCATTATAAAAAATCAATATCATATTTTCTCGAAATATATTACTTAATATATTTAATAGAGAGCAATAATTATAATTATCAATCATAATCATGAAAGAGCACATAAGCAAGCTATCTTTGCCGATGAATTTCTAGGATGCGATTATAACACAATCACCAAAACATTGAAAATGTGGTCTTTGGAGTTTTGTGATATGCTGTAGTTGCGGGTAGCTCTAGGCCAGAGCTCGCAATCTGAGGGTTTGTAGTCAAGTAACGTGACCATTGGCAAAAGTGACAGTTCAGCCAAGGGTTGTTATAAGGCTTATGAAGCTTTCATCTTATATTCTCCTACCAGTGAGTCGGTGGTCAGACGAACGATACAATTGCCCCAACCTTATGGCGAGCGTGTGTGAGAGTTTGTGATGTTGGCTGTTGTAGTTTAATTTGCCTCACGACTTTTGTTACCGATAGAGGGCAGCCCAACAACTGTAAGAAGATTGCTTATTCAAGGTCGCCGGGTTATAGTAGCGGTAGATGTGGATAGCTCTACGACCGAAATCGCAATATTTGTTTGTAACCAAGTAACATGATCATTGGGCAAAAGTGACATTTCAGCCCGAATGTTGTCATCTGGCTTATGAAGCTTTCACCAAAGGTCCATTGCAACCGAAATTTTATACAAATTACAATTGTAGGTGTTAAAGCACATACCAAATTTCATTTATTTTAGCCATTGCTTTTCCAGGTATCATTTTAATATGTTTGTGAAAGAGCAGACAGACATATGATTGAAGGATATGGATTCAAATAAGATATCTACATTTTAGTGATTTACAACTGTCTACAAAATTTTATCGGTCTTGCTAATCCCGTTTTATAGTTTACTAGGGGGCTCCGCTTATGCTCACCAACCCAAAAGGAACTGATGATGCAGTTCATCTTGGATCGCTTCGCTCACTCACCATTTACTAAACCATTTTAGTCTATCAACAGATGTATTGAGATGCAATGTATTCCAAAATATGATAAAAGAAAGAAAGAAAGAAAGAAAGGAAGGAAGGAAGAAGTGTAAAGCAAAAAGTATACTCTCAAAAATCCTCTGTATCAAAGTTCTTTGTAAATACAAATAACCTTTCAATTAAATAACTATATGTATCTTCTTAAGAAACAAAATTTTTTTTTAAAAAAGTTGCGCTTCCTCCCAATTTTTCAAATTTGGGAATCATACCATAGAAACAAAATTCTAAAAAAATTATATATTTGCAAAAAAATGCTCTTTTTTAAAACTATTATTCAAATTTGTAAGCTAATCTAAAGAAACGAAATAATAATTTGATATTTACAAAAAATAAATTGTCTGAAAGCAGCTATATTTTAATTCAGTCCAATGGAAGCTTTACTCCGAACACTTAAACGTTTAACCCTTTTTCGTTCATTACGACTGGATTTTATGAAAGATTCTTGAGCATTTTCATTCGACGATTTCTTTTTAAAATCGCTGTGGCACGACTTAAACTTATGGTAAAATCTTAGTCCAGTTTTTTTTACAGTTAATTTTTTGTTTAAAATTTTTTCAAACAGATGCAAGAATAGAGTTCGTTTGAATTCTTATCAAACCGTTTGTTGATGTTCCTGGACGAGGTTGAAGTGTTGCCAAAAGGCGATTTGTAAATGCGAGCTGATTTGGCGTCCACGTAAGCGTTATATATATATATTGACTAGCTTGCTCGTCTTCAGACAGCTGAAAAGATAGACTTCTTATGAATGAATTTCTTTTAAATTTAAAAGAAGTCTACAATTTTTATTTACAAAGAGCACACATTAATTTTTTTCCGTAGCCAAAACTTTTTTTAGTTAATGCGTTCACAGACAGAGAGAGCGGCAGAGAGACATAATTCAAAAAATATATTTTTTGTTTCCAAGGAGGTTTAAAAATGGAAAATTCATCAAATTTCCAAATTTGAAATTTTTGATTTCAGTATAAATTTTTTTCATTTTCCGTCTTTATTCAATATTTTCCATTTGTAGTTCGTATATGAGACAGTAAAAAATTAAATTGAATTACTAAAGGAAATTTATTAAAAAAGTAAGCTCAAATAATGCACCTAAAATAACTATTGCCGATTTCTAGTTAGGAAACCGAATCTCTTTTCTGGGACAAATGTGGTGGGTGGAACTAATTTGAGACATCCACTGTTTCTTTTGCTCTCGGCTTTCGTCTCGCTTTCTCAACAGCACAAGCAGAATTTTGCTATTTGAAAAAGGATGATTTCCAGTCCTATCATTGGAGTTAATCTAAAATCATAAAAAAATATTAGTTTCACAACCATTATATCTATTAATATTCATTTATAACTCTGAGTAGTTCCAGGAATCATTTCGGTTTGAGACAAAAATTTTATTTTTGGTAGAAAGATGGGAATTATTTTTAGCTTTAAGATGTTTTAAGGTCTAGTGGTATAATTATTGAAAGAAGTACAGTTATAGAAGATTCTAAAATGATGATAAATGAACTATAATGTATTTGAAAATTGAAAGGAACAAAATGTATATAATTGATAATACACAAACGGAACATAACTAGAAACCGAATGTTTGAAAATAACATGTCTGCTTTCAGTAATAAGGTGTTTTTGAAAAATTTAAATAAGAGTATTGTTGTTCTTACTTTAAACAAGTAATATAAAAAGCAACTTTTTAAAATCAATTCCTATTTAGGTTAATAAAGAAAAATTCTATTTTAGTTACTTTTTATTAAATAATTACAATCATATACGAATGAATACGAATATGACAGAATCCTAATATTAAGGAGCAAAATAGAAAACGAATTATCTGGTAATTTCCATTTTCTTTTCTACATATGGTGTTCTAAATGGCAGTCCAAGGGATGCGAATCAAATGCCAAACCAACTAAACAATCACGACATGACAATTACAATTACTATAAATAATTGATCAAACAATTATACTAGCATTGAATTTTCAACGCCGATTGAGGATCCAAAGCCAATTGTGACAACGTAAAATGCGTGATTTTTCTATACCGGTCAAGAATGCTATACAAGTTAGAAATTTATAATTTTATTTATTCTGTATTGTTTTAATTCGAAAGTACTTCAAAAGGAATCGATTGAAGGAATCGATTCATTAACATTGTTTTGTTTTAAATGCATCAAACATTATGAAAATAAACAGAACCGTTTAAAATAATCTGCCGAAAACATATTAAACCTAATCTCATTACTCTGCGGAAAAAGATTCGTTACTTATTTGATGGCGAGGAAATGAAAATTTTTGGCGAGAAATTTAGCTTTTATTTAACTAATAAAAACTTATTGAATTAATATCTGAAAAAAAATCTTATTAACATCGATTTTCATCCTCTACAAGTTTAAAAAATGTATTTGAATTTGATTGGATGAATAAACAGTATTTTATTAACGATTGAAAATTTTAACTATATATATATATTGACTATATATAATTGGAAAAAAAAGTGTGGAATATTTACTTTACTGCATACAAATGGAAAACACCAAGCTACAAAAATTTCTTCTTTAAATAGTATTGTGATTTATTTGTGTCTGGGTCATCGTCATCATCATTTTTCTGCGCACAAAACTGGTGCATGAGATTATAGGACGGCAGTTGTCTAATGCATCCATCCAACCTGGTCTAATGCTCCTTCCTGAGTGCATACCCAGTTCGACCAACCAAAATAATTCCTTTTCTTTATAG
>JAOUZG010010517.1:0-24881 GCA_026289955.1 Argiope argentata | reverse complement strand
TGTTCAAATTTTCAATCGTTAATAACATACTTTTTATTCATCCAATCAAGTTCAAGTCAATTTTTTAAAACTGGTAGTGGATGATACTTGATGTTAATACAGTTTTTCCAAATATGAATTCGTTAATTTTTTACTAATTAATTAAAAACTAACTTTCTCTCCAAAAATCTTTAATATTAAACAATGTTAATTGATTTTTTTGGATTCACTTTGAAATAATTTTGAATTAAAATAATAGAAACTTTAAAAAATTAGAAATTTCTAATCCGTATTGCTTTATTCCTACTGTCTTAGAAAATTAACGCATTTTGCATTGTCAACCGCACGCATTTAATTACCAACCGCGCGCGCACGTGTGTGTGTGTGTGTGTGTGTTGTACTTTAAATCCGTCGTAGTCACTAAGTCCTCCATGTTGAGAGTAATAATACTGGGAGTACTGGGGCAGATGTGATCTTTCTTTTGAATAGATTTAAATTTAGATCTGTGAATGCATGAATGAAGTCCACCCCCCAAAAAGGGTTTATGACGTGTGTGAGCTATAAGTCATATATCTGCCTTTTGTTGCTCAGGGGTGTATACCCTCAGAATGTACTGCATCCCACCTTCCGACGTAAAATCTAACCCGAGAACAACAACAACGATTGTAATTGCTTACTAAAATAAAAGTTTTCTTTGTTGATCTTGGTAGGAATTTGCTTAGTTTTTAAAAAAATATTACTTGCTTTATCATAAAAAAAACAAAGAATTATATATAAAATTACAGCAAGCAGAAGTCGAACAAATAAGATTCTCTCTTGCGGACTTGATGTAATCTTGGAAGGTTTGCTTCCTATCTCCTATCCTCTACTAGTGCGATGCAATCAGAAAATACAGATTTATATCAGCAGAAACGAAAAAAAAAGCATTGGTGTTGAGTTTTGGTTTGTTTGTTTGAGTATATGAGGAAATCAAGGGTAGAATACTCACCCAGTTTTTAATTTGATTGTGAGTCCTTTTATGAACATTTACATTTGTGCAGAAATGGTATTATTGATTGACAGTCGATTATAATCGATGGCAAAATATTTTAAAAGTGTTGGAGGTAACTGTAACTGTGACTATCAGTTTTAATTCATGTAATTTTCCAATTAAAATAATGCTGTTCAGAGTGAAGAGAATGAAGAAAAAAATATCTTTAATCCTCGAACAATTTATAATACATTTTCTTCAGACATTTTTTTTTAAAATCAATAAAAAAAAACCTCTTTAGAGTTTCAAATTGACTTTTGTTGAAGTTTTTTTTTCTCTGATGACAAAATGAAGCATATTTCTTAGTGAAAAAAAAAGTGACTTGAAAAATCGACTGGAAATACAAAGCCCTCAAATGTCCAATTAAACGTCATAAAAGCTTTCTTTTTGTAATGTTGATACTTTTTTCATTAAATTTCAAAAACATATGGTTCATAAAATAAAATTGGAAAAAAATTCATCTAGAAAAAAATGAATAAGTTAATACCTACCAACTTTTTAAATAGTTTTTTTTTAAAAAAACATTCAATAACTCCCATTTTTTTTCAATTTTTTTAACATTTTTTAAAACTTTTAATCTAATAAAAAATTTATGAAATAAAAGTTTTTTATGTTTCGAAAACACAAGAAGAAATAAATATTTTAAAGCAATTCTTTAATAAATTATAGGATACTAGCAGTACCCATACAGCGTTGCCCGTGGCATAGCATTGAAGAAGAAAAATTAGCTTTTAACTTAAGTCTAGCCTCCACCAGATATAACATGAGCATGTTACGCAACATCAAACAAGCTTAAAAATATATTTAGAAATTATCAAAAATGGCTACAAAACAATTTTTTATAGCACACATTTAGAAATATTTAGACTTGCAAATATTTCTAAATGTATGCCCGTAGACAAAACAGGGTATGGACCTTAGATCACCCGACGTCAGAATTTTGACTACCAGCTAAAATGAAGATGACACACATTTATCACATTAGCACGCACAGCCCCTTTTTACAGAGGGGCACATTCACACTCTTCACAGTTAGAGAACGGAAGAACAACCATGCCTTAACCAGGACTCGAACCCGGAATGCCCAGATCACGAGGAAAACGCGCTACCACCGTGCCGGGACGCTGGCTGAAACTAAAATAAAAATAAATTTGAACTGAATGTGTAAACAAGTACCGTTTGAAATTCTCAATCAATAAATCAAATCTATAGAACAGGTTTAATCTTAATTATGAATTCGGCTTTTCAAGATTATACACTAAAAATCGTTTTTAATAAGCCTTACCTCTTAAACTCAAATGGATTTTATACGTTGCAGATGCCAAGATAGCCTAGTTGATAGAGAGTGGGATTCGCATTCCTTAGACTGTGTGTTCGAACCCGCCAACCGAAGACTCTCCGTGTGTGTATGCGATGACTGGCGCACTTAAAATCTGTCGTGGTCACAAAGTCATCCATGGTGAAAATAATATCACTGGAGGTACAGGGGCAGAGGTGATCGTTCTCTCTTCCAGAACTAAACTAAGATCTGTGGGTGGATGAATGGAATGCATGAATGAAGTCCGCTCTGTAAAAAGAGTTTGTGACGTGTATGTGTAGCTAAGTTGTACTCTTGGCCCTAGATGGCGCCACTGAAAAACAAGAAAAGCTCATTCGGCTTTAATCGCTCACAGGTCTGACAGAGGGCTTGTTAAATGTTATAAGTAACAACAGAAACAAAATACTTACGATTTCTGTGAAATATTAATATCTTCATACATTGTCATCCAATTTTCAACATTCTGTGTTGCATTTCTATCTTTCAATAATTGCTCTTAATATGCATAAAAAGAACAATGTTTTTATATCTTTTAATAAACATTACTGCGTTTAAACCAATTTTGATGGAAGAACTTGGCGCATTTATTCAAAACAAGGGAGAAGTCATTGTCCAGTCAATTTAACTAAACCATAAGTCGATAAAATTAACTTAGTTTTTAATATTTCTCTGTATAAATTCTGAAAATAAAAATTAGCAAAATACATTTATAAACTGTCTTAAAAACAAATGAAACCTTCTATCACAAATTTCAAGTTATCATGTGAGAATTTTTTTTTAAATTTTTTTTTAAAAAGGACAATTGTCTTCTTCCCATTCAATAGCTCTAGTTCTATCTAATAAATCTAGTCCACATTCTAACCTTGGATCATTGTTTTTTGGTGGAATAGGTGTACGGACTTGCATTTCTTCCCAAGAAATTTGAACATATTATGACAAATGAGAACTAAATGCACTTTCATATATACGGCACGTTCTTCCAATATTTGTTGAAAATATGCATTCTATCGTCTTGTGAGGGATCGTTGTGGTATCGGATGGTTTATTATGTAATTTCAGATAGTAAATATTTTCTGCTGTAATTCTAGAAAACTATCTCTTTTCTAAAGCTTCTAACTATAGCTTGCAGAACGTCTTAAATTCTTAAAACTAAAATAATACTCCAAACATTTTAGAATTCCATCGGCTTGATTATTCTTTTAATTTCACAGCATATATTACAAACATTGCCAGATTCCAAAAGGTTTACAATTTTTCATCAGCTACTACATAAAAAAAATAAACGAAGTAATGCTAATAAAAATATATTTATTAAAGAAAAAATAGTTTGCTTTTAACTTTTAATAATATCTTAATTGAAACAAAAAAAAATAGTAGCATTTATAAAATATCTGAAAAGGAATCGTCTGCTAAATGTCTGTTAACAGATTTAGATTATGATATTTATCGAACAATTCATTGCCTACGTTTTTTCGAAGAAACCACAAAATACCATAACCAAAACAACATCATGTTCTCACATACAAAAAAACTATATACTAATTTCAATTCTGAGCAATTTTCTGAGTTAAACTAGCTGAACTGGTCACCCAAAACTTTCTCGCATACTCTTTTATAAATTGGCCTTGTCAGAGAGCTCTTTGTATGACATTGGCTTACAACAGTTAAGAAATATAAACTTTTGACGTGGATTTAACGTTATTACCGAATCTATCGTATCATCTTAGGAGAGGAATTCAGCTATTAATCCCTGGTATGCTCTTAAAGTATCCAAAAATAGAATTTTAGACACATTTTTCTTAATCAATTGAAGCAAAAAAAAAAAAAAAAAAACAGATCCACACTTCTAGTAACAAAATCCCTTTTTTAAATTAGATATCTTTAAGTCTGAAATTTTTGAATTATTACGTTTACATATTTCTGGAGAGAAGACCGACAGAATGACCTATTGTTGGTTTTGGTTGAAAATTTGAATGGTACCTTTTATATAAATGTTAAATCCTTGTACCGAATTTTATCTAACTCTTTTCGTTTTGTAATTGTAGTGTTGAATTATTGTCGAAAATCTAGACAAACAGACTTCCGGACAAGCTTACTCCAACAAATTTACTCAAAATTTGAATAAGAAAAAAAAACGAGAATGCTAATGGATTTTTATATACACAATAGCAGGCTTTCTGGCACAAAGGTAGCGCGCCTTCCTCGTGTTCTGGAAGTCCCGGGTTCGAATCCCTGTTCGGGCATGATTGTTCTTCTATGAGATGTGTGACTGCGCACCTCTGTATAAAGGGGCTGTGCAAGCAAATGTGGTGAGCGTGTAGCCAAGTCGTACCCTTGGCCCTAGTTGGCGCTACTTCAAAAACAAGAGACGCTCCTTTCGGCTTAAATCTGCTGCTGTATCAGCAGGGGGCTTGTCCATAGGCAAGTATCATAAGAAAAAACGACATATACACAGTATATAACGATATTTTTGTAGCTGATGAAATGTATGCATATTAATTGTTCAGTAGGATTATTCATTTGCGTGTTATTTGTTAAAGTAAAAAATAAGTTTTTAAAAAAGTTTATCCTTTAGATATTTTAAAATTGTATTTCTAACTTATTTTACAGTTTGTCTATCTAACTGCAAATAGATGCCGATAAGTACGGATTCCATCCAATCCACACTTTTCAGTATTATCAAATAACAAAGTGGAATTTTAAATAAAACGCAATCTGGAATCTGGTGGAATTATAGAAACGCAACATATCAATAACCGAAGAGCCTAAAACTATGGATAAATAAACTAGAAACTTAAAAAACTGGGAAATAGCCTTTTTTTTCTGACAACTTATTTTACGATTTCTGCAAGGGAAAAAAACGAATTACTTTCTTTCTTCTTTATAAGATCTCGAACAACTTTCCTTGTCTTTCGAAACAAGAGATACATTTATGACTCCAAAACCCACCACTTCCCTAATTCATGACTAAGTCCCATCATAATGTAACATCACAACTACTCCTCTCTGTGACAGTCTCTCCACAAAATGGAGTTCTTTTTTTTCCCGCCTCCGAGGATCGGACTCAAGCGGAGCGCGATTCGAGATGAGTTATATTTCGAGTTCGTCAAGTGGCGCGGGCGAAAGGAGTCACTAATGGATTTCTGCCATTAGTTTCGGCGTTTTGACTATGGGCTCCCTGTGAGAAGATCCGAGTATTACGAATGACATCATCTTCTCTACCACGAATTCCGTATCGTAATTGAACTCTTTGTTGGAAAGTGGGTTTTTTTTTCGTGTTTCCTATTCGTCTAGTATATGTAAAAATTCATCATTTATCTACCATGAGAATGCTCGAAAGGAACAAGGCAGATAAAAGAAATACAAATAATACCCCTTAAATGTTTCATGGGAAATATCACAATCGGAATATTATCCATTTATTGGAGTTAATAAAAATAACTTAAATTAGAATTTAATCAAACCTTTTTATGATTTTGGTCGTCGCATAATTTACTTCTAATATGCCAGCATCCTGACACAAAAGTGGAGGGTCTTCGGCTGGCGGGTTCGAACTAAGCTAAGTTATCTCGGAATCAAGCATTTTGAAGAATATTAGCTCACAAATCTGCCAAGTATAAAATCCATTTGAGTTAAGAGAGGCTTATTAAAAATGATTTTTAGTGTATAATCTTGAAAAGCCGAATTCATTGTTAAGATTAAATCTGTTGGATAGATTTTATTTATTAATTGGGAATTTCAAATAGTACCTGAGTACACATTCAGTTCAATGTTATTTTTATTTTAGTTATAGCCAGCATCCTGACACAGAGGTAGCGTATCTTCATCGTAATCTGGGTTTCCTGGGTTCAACTCCCGGTTAGGACATGAATGATTTGCAATGTTCTATCTGTGAGGAGTGTGAATGTGCCTCCCCTCTCCCCTATAGAAAGGGACTGTGCAAGGGAATGTGATGAGTGTTTAGCTAAAGTCGTATTCTTGGCTCTATTTGGCGCTACTTCAATCAAGAGATGCTTATTTCGGCTTAAATTCGTTGATGCATCAGTGGACTTGTCCATGGCAAGTGCTATTAATAACAAAACAGCAACAAGTTTTAATATAATTTCCAGTGTCTAATATGGTAAGCTTAGAGAGACGTTGAAAATAACAATAAATTATAAGCTATTAAACCTCATACGTAAATGTGCTCTGCATTTCCAAATCGAAAAGCAGATACAGTGTTAACCCATTTGCTGACTGAGTATGCTATATTCACTCATTTTCACTAATTATTAGGCCAACAATCACCTTTATGTTCTCAATGTGACTGCCAAATGTTTGTCAACTTATATTGTCAGGTTGCTCAACTTTCAATGTTCAGAGTTTGAAATTTTTTCAAAACTCCAAGACTCTGTTACTTTTCTTATTTGGCAAATCCCTACATGCTCAAATTCTTGCTTTTTGAAGTTTATAAATTTTATCCGACTCACTTAAATTATGTTTATGTTTTTAAGTACTTTTGTGCACCATCCGTTTTTAATTATTTTCATTGATATGATTTTAACTTAGCTACATATACGAAACCGTGTGTCTTGCGTCAGAAAAATTCAAAACAAATCCAGTGTCTGATCCTCAACAATATTTCAATAGCCACTTGTCTCCATTTTCAAAATCATTTTTAAAAAACATTGTTTTATAATACATTATCAATATAGTAAATCAGAGTCAACATTTGTTAGCCCCAATCACTACATCAATTTTGAATATTTTAATTTCATATAGAATGTTATGGCCCCCTAGATATGTCATCAAAGGCCGCCTATATGCTTTCTTTCCATTTAGAAAGATATTGCAAAAAATGAAATTTTGAAAATCATCCAGCCTTAATTATTAGACCAATTTCGCCAATTTTGAGCACCATCTTAATTATTTCGTTATTTCGGAGTATGGCTAATCAATTAGGATGCTCTAACATTATTATGTAAATATAATTTTAAATAATAATGTAATTACTTTAATTTGTAATTATATATTTTATTAAATTTTTCTTGTGATAATATTTAGAACGTGAAATTTGATTGAAATGACGAAATTAATCTTATTTTTATGGGTCATCTTCAAACATGATATTAATGGTAATTACAACAATGGCAGCCAGTTTATAAAATCATAAGGATGAATTTTTTTGAAATGAATTTTATCAAGATAAAACAAAATACTATTATAAGTTATATTTATATAATGAAGAAAACCGCATTCTGATAAGTTATCTATACTGTTAATTTACAAAATTAATTGACGGTGAAAAAAGTCGATCTCAGTTCAGTTATTAAGGTTGAACTCTAACCGCTGATTAAGTCTCAATCTTCACTTTGTATTTTACATTGAATATACGTTGTAATGTCTTAGCTTAAAGGACGACTCTACTCTTTAATACTAAGAACATTTATTTACAGACTACACAAACGTACACACACAACAGAAATCATTTAAAATGAATTTAGAAACAAAAGAGGGAACAAGTTTAACAAAATTCAGAAAATTAAGAAGTATTAGACAATTTAGAAGTCAGCTCTGTAACAAAAAACAACGCAGGGCGTCAAGACATGCTAAGTCACTTTCCCGCTCCAACCACAATATGGCGACGTCTCTTTAGTCGAGGGCGGACAGCGCCATCTATTCAAATTGGGACAGCACAACATTTGCATTATTGCCAGATCACCAGATAGTATAGTATAAAAAATATTAGATATATTGATAGTTGTTTTGAAACAACTATCATGAAACGGAAGTATTGTTATGCATTCTATTTTATTTCCCAAACTGAGAAATATGTTAGAGATTGAAATATTTAAATAGTAAAAAGTATAAGACGGTCCTCCTATTGAGTGACAAAGGGCTGCATTGCCATTGAAATCCATTAAATAAAAATATACAGTTTCTAAGTGTGTTGTTTTTTTTATATCATCCATGATTTGCAATTTTAATAATTTTAGTTTCAAATTGATAGATCATTCTATCTTTAATAAAGAACTCAAACGATGTAAAAATGAATGAAATTATTATTTAGGATATTTGGAGGACTAATAAAGTCGAAAAAATAATGACATAGCGTGTAGAGAGGGAAAGATAAATTGCGAATTATTCAAAGCTGACTTTAAACTTTTGCTGTGCAAGATAGCACCAATTTTACTCACAGACACCATTCCTATTGGGTGTTCAGGATAACACTAATCTTACACACCAACACCAACCTTATTTGGTGTACACCAATTCTCTTCGGTGTTTAGGATAACACCAATCTTATTTGGTGTTCAGGATAACACCAATCTTATTTGGTATTCAGGATAACACCAATCTTACACACTAGTACCAATCTTATTTGGTGTACACCGATTCTATTTGGTGTTTAGCAAAACACCAATCTTACACACCAACACCAATCTTATTTTATGTTCAAGATTACACCAATCTTACACACCAACATTAATCTTATTTGGTGTACACCAATCTTATTTGGTGTTCAGGATAATACCGCCACGCAGGATTATTCTTGCGTAGCTACTTAGAAACAATCACTGATTATAAAAATGCCTTTAAAAAGATCTAATTGAATGTGATAGCTAAAGAGGAAAATAAATAGTTAAGTCATTTTTTTACCAAAACTATTGTTAAAAGAATGGAAGATAGCTTATAGAAGACTATTAGATTAGAATAAGAAAGATTTAGATGTTAGAAAAGTACACTAAACCATATTTTTATTATCTAGAATATATAGAATTAAACTAAAATTTACACTTGAATTTTATAGATTTCGAAAGTGCATTGGGCTGCATTGGCAGAAACTGCCTTTTTAAAATGTGGAGCATCAATGGATTTTATAAAAAAATTATTATCATTATTAGAAATCTATGTCAAAGAAATATAGCTCTGTAAATTGCACACCATGAAAAGCTTTAGTATCTGGAATTAGATCCGTCTGGAAGGATTTTTATAATTGTAATAGACTGGATAATTAGATAGATATTAAAATATTAAAAAAAACAGCAGCATGCTGAGAATATCATGCTTGGAGCATGCTTGGATTTTACAGACGATATTATTTTCTTCAAATTTTGCCGACATGTGGTAAAAGCAAGAAAGGCTCGAGAATAGGGCCAAAATATTGAATTGAAAATAAATAAGACAAGTTAATTCACCAAAGAATTCTATTACTTACTTTTTATTAAATAATTACAATTAATATAAATAATTTATCAAAAAATAATTGATTTTTGCAAAGATTGAACTGGCATTCGTCACCTTCACTAGAAAAATATTGAAATCCTTGCATTTTACCAATTAAGCTACTGCCTGTCGAATTCAATTTTCATTACAATTTGTTAAAACTCTATTTAAACTATTAAAAATTAATTAAATTTAATGAATGAATTAATATTTTTTAAAACCTGTATTAACATCGAGTGTCATCCACTACAAGTTTTAAAAAATGTATTTGATTTTGGGTGGATGAATAAAAAGTACTTTATTAACGATTGAAAATTTGAACAAGATATATATATAGAGAAAGTGTGAACAAATATTAGGAATTGAAAAAGAAAAAAAAACGATAAAAATAAATAGTTAAAGTAATGACTCACTTTTAATAAGTCAAAATAAATTGAGAAAATGGCTGTTTTTAATATTTCGTAAGTGGAAGATACAGATGAAAAGATAAAAATTAAAATTAGAAAGCCTCATCATTGATTCAAAACCATACATAAATCCAAAAAGCCTCAAATAAGCAAATAGTTTAAGTTATATTTAATTAACTCAACTGTACTAGCATTATAGTACATTATACTAATTCTTATATATAATGTATTACATATAATGTACTGCATATGCAACTTACATACAAGTGCACTGACGGCCGTTAGCGATTTTAAGCCGAATGAGCATCTCTTGTTTTTGAAGTAGCCCCAACTAGAATCAAGATAACGACTTAGTTATACGCTCATCACCGTCTCTCGTACAGCCCCTTTGTACAGGGGGCACATTCATAAACCTTACCACAGAAGAACAACTATGCCCGAAACGGGACACTCAGGTCTCTGGAAAAATGCACTATCCCTATGCCAGGACACCAGCATGCTAGCAATATTCTTTACGGCAGTGGAGCTTCAAAACTGACTAAATTACAAGAACAGAAAATGAATGTCTTCCAAACTACTAGTCTCAGAATGGTTCTTAAAATATATTGGCAAGATAAAAAATCTAATATTGAATTGTATATTACAACTTTTGCCAACGCAAGCCTCTTTCCACCAAAATTGAAAATAACAAAAACAGCCCTGGACATAATTGAATATATTTACGGATTGTCATCAAATGATAATTTAAGAATTTCTCTGACGTAATAGCAAAATTGGAAGACGAAAAAACAAAATTGTATGACTATAAAGAAAAGGAATTATTTTGGTTGGTCGAACTGGGTATGCACTTGGGAAAGAGCATTAGACCAGGGTGGATGGATGCATTAGACAACTGCCATCCTATAATCTCATGCACCAGCTTAGTGCACAAAAAAATGATGATGATGGCAACCCAGACCCAAATAAATCACAATACTATTTAAAGCAGAAATTTTTGTAACTTGGTGTTTTCCATTTGTATGCAGTAAAGTAAATATTGCACACTTTTTTTTCCAATTATATATAGTCAATATATATATAGTTAAAATTTTCAATCGTTAATAAAATACTGTTTATTCATCCAATCAAATTCAAATACATTTTTTAAACTTGTAGAGGATGACAATCGATGTTAATAAGAATTTTTTTCAGATCTTAATTCAATAAGTTTTTATTAATTAAATAAAAGCTAAATTTCTCGCCAAAAATTTTCATTTCCTCGCCATCAAATAAGTAACGAATCTTTTTCCGCAGAGTAACGAGATTAGGTTTAACATGTTTTCGGCAGATTATTTTAAACGGTTCAGTTTATTTTCATAATGTTTGATGCATTTAAAACTAAACAGTGTTAATGAATCGATGTTTCCGATTCCTTTTGAAGCACTTTCGAATTAAAATAATACAAAATAAAGGAAATTAGAAATTTCTAAACTGTATTGCGTTCCCCAACTGGCATAGAAAATTCCCGCTGTCACAATTGTCTTTGGATCCTCAATTGGCCTTGAAAGTTCAATGGTAGTATAATTTTTTGATCAATTATTTATAGTAATCGTAATTTTCATAGCGGGATTGTCTGGTTGGTATGGCATTGGATTCGCATCCCTTGGTCTGTGAGTTCGAACACTATATATGGAAAAGAATATGGAAATTGCCAGATAATTCGCTTTCTATTTTGCCGCTTAATATTATGATTCAGTCATATTTATATTCATACGTATATTGATTGTAATTATTTAATAAAAAGTAACTAAAATAGAATGTTTCTTTCTTAACCTAAGTAGGAATTGATTTAAAAAATTGTTTTTTATATTACTTGTTTAAAAAGACTACAACAATATTATTATTTAAGTTTTTTTAAAAGCACCTTATTAATGAAAGCAGACATTTTATTTTCAAGTATTCGTTTTCTAGTTATGTTCCGTTTGTGTATTATCAATTATATATATTTTGTTACTTACAATTTCCAATACATCACAGTTATTTTCATCCTTTTAGAATCTTCTATAACGGTAATTCTTTCAAAAATTATGCCACTAGAGAAGTAAAAACACCTTAAAGTTAAAAATAATTCCCAACTTTCTGCCAAAAATAAAAATTTTGTCTCAAACCGAAATGTTTTCTGGAACTACTCAGGAAACATTTCGGTTTGAGACAAAATACTATATTAATAGATATAATGGTTGCGAAACTAATATTTTTTATGATTTTAGATTAACTCCAAAGATAGAAGTGGAAATCATACTTTTTCGAACAGCAGAAATCTGATTGTGTTGTTGAGAAAGCGAGACGAAAGCCGAGATCAAAAGAAACAGTAGATGTCTCAAATTAGTTCCACCCACCTTATTTGTCCCAGAAAAGAGATTCGGTTTCCTAACTAGAAATCGGTAATAGTCATTTTAGGTGCATTATTTGAGTTTACTTTTTTAATAAACTTCTTTCAGTACTTCAATTTGATTTTTTACTGTCTCATATACGAACTAGAAATAGAAAGTGAATACAAATGGAAAATATTGAATAAATAAGGAAAATAAATAAGAAAAAATAATGAAATCGTCAAAATTTTCAAATTTTGGAATTTGATGATTTTCACTTTTTAGACCTCTTTGGAAACAAAAATTAAATTTTTAGAATTATGTCTATCTGTCTGTCTGTGGACGTATTCACTAAAAAAACAGATTCAACTATCCAAATAAAATCTGGCATCTGCTCTTTGTATCGAAATTGTTGATTTCTATTATGTTTTGAACGAAATTCCTTCATAAGAAGTCTGTCTGTCCAGTTGTCTGAGAATGAGTAAACTAAACAACTATAAAACGCAAAAAAAACCTAAACAGATCATATTTAATTGACAGTTGCAAATCACTAAAATGTAGATAAGTATCTTATGAATACAAATCCTTCAACTATATGCCTGCTCTTTCACAACATAATAAAACGATACCCGGAAACGTAATGGCTAAAATATCTGAAATTTGGCATGTGTTTTAATGACTACAATTGTAATTTTTTATCAAATTTCGGCTGCAATGGAAAAGTAGTGAAAACTTTATAAGCCATATAAAAATCCTCGGGCTGAAGGATCACTTTTGCTCAATGGTCATGTTACTCAGTTAGAAACCCTCAGACTGCGAGTTCGGGCTTAGAGCTATCCACATCTACCGCAGACCACGAAAAAGTCATAAGAACACATTTTAAATGCTCTGGTACTTGTGTTATACTAGAAATTCATCACCAAAGATAGTTTGATTATGTGATCTTTCATAATTATGATTGATTATTATAATTATTGCTCTCTAATAAATATATTAACAAATATATTTATTCGAGAAAATACGATATTGATTTTTTATAATGAGATTACAATAATTTACAGAAAAACTCCTATTTCCTAATGCATTTACAGGTGGTTATCAAACTAATGAAACCATCTGTGAAGAAAAGAAACATTTATTAATGCGCCTCGTAAACATTAAAATATAATAATAACCACAAGTTTTTTTTTATAAATAGCAATGTATAAGTTCTGGTAGAAAATATTATCTTTATCAAATTTCTGTAATGCTCGGATTTTTTTTTCAAAAGCGTGAAATGTCGGACCTCCCAGGTTTTCGAAGAGGCCATATTGTAGGAACTCGTCTAAATGGCACAAGCGTGATCGAGACATCTCGATTTTTAGGTCTTTCTAGAGATAAAATATCTAAAGTCATGACAGCATACATGCAACGCGAAAAGACAAGCTTGGCGAAGCAAAATAGTGGGTAGAAAGTGAGGCTCAGAGACAGAAACCGATAGGCATATAGAGATTTAAAAGAACACAGCAAAAAATGCAGCAAAGTCATCGCAGATCTCAATAACCATCTGGATTCTACAGTGACAGTGATTACGGTTAGAAGGCACCTTCAGAGGCAGAAAGTTAATAGTAGAACAGAAATTCTCAAGTCACTTATCACAGATGTTAATGTTAAATTCCGTCTACAGTGGTGTCACACTCACAAAACATGATCCATTGATAAGTGAAAGAAAGTAATAAGGTCTGACGAATTATGTTTCATGTGTACACTTTTTCCTGCAACAAGACTGGTGCACGTTTGGAGGATACCTGCACAAGCGTACGATCATGATTGTCTCCTTTCAAATGTCAAGCATGAAGATGTATCTCTCATGATATGGGCAGATATGTACCACGACAGACGAAAGTATAGAGAAATTACATCCGACTAGCTCCAAAGTTTCCTTGATACAAACTTTGTTTTCTGCAAGAGGTGGAATTTACCACTATGATAATCCACCTAATCATGCAGCGAGACATGTCCGATCATAATTTAACCCTCTAAGGGCCGAAATTTGCTTTAACTCCAAAAAAAATGTGAGAATGAAAAATGAAAAATTATAAGCCTATATATGCAAATGATCAAGGTAATTTTTGACAATCAAATCGAACAAATTTTTGTATTTAAACAATTTTATAGCGTTATAATCATTATGTCACTTTCAAGTCACAGCGACCTATAAAATTTGCACTTCTGTGCATAATAAATAGATCATATGTGAAAGTAAATAAAACAATTTGCATATGGTGTAAGGCATCAATGTGCATGCATCCATAAACATAGTTTGGCAATCACTGACAAAAGCACCAATAATTTCCATTGGATCAAATGTTTTCGTTTATTTTCCTGCCAACAGTTTGCACAGCAATTACTTTGCTATTTCGGGTTGATGAGCCTAGCAATGGTCATGAACACTAGTATTGGTTGTGTTTGCGACGTCATTTACGCTCCAACTCATGAAAAAAGCTATAATAATTTTGTAAAATGTCAATAAATTAAAATGTGACTTGAAAGTTACACTGTCCCATAGAGGGTTAAGGAACACAAGGTTTAAGTTAAGTATCTGCTTTGAATCCCTCTGTCACCCGCCCTCAACATAATTGAACCATTATGGTCTATTTTAGAGCTTTCAATACAGAATCGATATCCTCTACCGACATCTCTTCCAGAAACTTCATAATATCCGAAGGAAGAATGGTACAATATTCCTCTAAACACTATTCAACACTTGAATGAACTGATTCCTAGATGACCCTCTACCTGTATTACATGTCAAAGACGGCCCTACACCATACCAATAAAAGGATTCTTTATAAATCTAAGGAATTTCCATTATTTTGATAACCACCTGTATATTAGAAATAATAAAGTACTGAAACTGTAGAAAATTCTGTACCGTAATACGTTATAGCATTAACTAATGTCCCAAAGTTTTGCCAATATTCGAACTCAATTTTTTTTAAATATTTCATTTGAATTTAATGTATTGGAAATGCAAGCTTTAAAGAAGTCACAGAATTCTTCAAGTGAAGCTTTAGTAAATATGTGTATAAGGAAATGATAATAATTAAGTATAATTTAAACACATATTTAGCATAGAAATGAATCTTATGTAAATATGTGTATAGAAAAATGATAATAATAAAGTATGATTTAAACACATATTTAGCTTAGAATGATGAAGCCTATGTAAATATGTGTATACGAAAATGATAATAATAAAGTATAATTTAAACACATATTTTTCTACTGATAAAATTTAAAATATTTGCTCACTGGCCTATATCTTCTATGTCTTTCATTTTACTGTTGCTTTCATCTGGCATTCCTCAAATATTATCCTCAGAAATCCTGTTACGATGTGTTGGGATCTTCCATTTGAGCTCTGAAAACAAACAGGATTTTATATAATTGGCGGCTGTTACTTATTTTTCCAGGAGAAATGTTTTTCAGACAAATGAAACAAAATGAAAATGGGAATGATTTTTTTCCCAAAACATTCAAATCTGATTATAATTGTTGACGCTTTCGGTATTGAAAATAACGAAAGGACTTATTGGGTTATATTTCGGAAATCACAAATTTAATTTTAAAAAAAGCTGAGTGGAATGAGTTTGCGTTTTATATTCAACAAAGCCTAGTAATCTGGTACACATTATGAGATTATTTAACTCCTCCGCCATTTTGGATTTTTTAAAACTGTTATACTAAATTAATACACATCATTTAGATCACTCTTTAATATTAATATATCTTTCCAGAATATGCATAATTCCAACTCTAATCGTAGTTTAATAACTATTTCCTAATCATCACAGATAAAAATAAAAACTTCTGATTGAATTTCTTAATGTTTTTATGGCAAAACATATATAAATCTTAAACAAAAACTATGCATGCGGGCGTGCTGGAGCAGAGGTAGCGCGTCCTCCTCGTTACCTGGGTATCCGGAATTCGAGTCCCGGTTTGGGCATAGTTATTCTTCTGTGTGCTATCTGTGAGGCGTGTGAATGTGCAACTCCTGTAAAAGGAGGCTGTACAAGCAAATGTGATGAGTGGGTAGCTAAAGACGTACTCTTGGCCCCAGCTGGCCCTAATTCAAAAATAAAAGACGCTTATTTCGTATTAAATATGTTGATGCATCAGCTGGATTGTTCATGGCAAGTGCCATTAGTAGCAACAAAAACTCTAGTTCAAGATTTGTAATCAGTGATCCCATCTTATTAACCCTTTGAACTCGAATGGTGCCTCTCATTCACCATTCAAGACAGTGCATCATTTTGACATTTTATTTGTTGATTAATTTAATTTTGCTTGTTAAAAACACCTACAGAGATTCAAATTAATTAAGCAGGAGAGTTCGATTTAAAACAATTATATACATTTATTTTTTGTTACAATGAACTGTTCTCTGTATTAGGTGAATAATTATGAATTGAATTGCAATTATTGTAATTACTTTCCAAAGGGTTAATCATATTTAATCTATTAATTTTATCCTATTGATAAATTACTCTCATAATCAAAATGCCCCGTTCTTATCTGATTAAAGCTTACCAAATCACATAACTTTGAAATTTATTGATTTAGGTCAATCAATAATTATCCCAATAAAATTCTGTCGTTAACTGGTCGATTCTTTTCTACGTGATTACTGAAATGATCTAACATCGTCTAAAGCAATAATGAGCAAAGTTTTATAAATTATTCAATCTGAGTAGTAAACAAGTAATATGAAATTTTTTAAAAGTCAATTCCTACAAAGGTCAACAAAGAATATTTTTACTTTAGTACTTTTTATTAAATAATTGCAGTTGTTGCTGTTGTTCTCGCGCTCCGCTTTAAAATGAAAGGAGGGGTGCAGTAGCTTCTGAGGATATGGACCCATGAGCATCCAAGGGCAGAAGTCCGACTTCTAGCTCACACCCGTAACAAACCATTTTTACGGAGCGGTCTTCTTTCATACATTTCATTCATTCATCTATGGAACGTAATTTAGATCTGGAATACAGAACAATTATCTCTGACCTAGTACAAAAAGAAGCAATACTCTCGACATGCGGGATTGACCATAGCAGATTGAGCTTCCACCACACACACATACGCAGTCTACGGCTGGCAGGTGCGAATGGATGTGAATCCAACATCCAACCAACCAGGCTTTCCCGGTCTAATAATTAATTGATCCATTACTACTTAATAAATGATCAATTATTTGTATTTCTATAAATAATTGATCAAAAAATAATACCAACACTGAATTTTCAACACCAATTGAGGCAACGCAAAATGCGTGAATTTTCTAAGCCAGTTGGGGTAACGCCATACAGATTATATATATATAATTTTCTTTATTCTATTATTTTAATTCGAAAGTACTTCAAAATGAATCAGAAAATTCGATTAATTAAATAATCTTTAATTTTAAATGCATCAAGCATTAAGAAAATAAACAAAATCGTTTGAAATAATCAGCCGAAAACATGTTAAGCCTAACATCATTGGCGAGTGGAAAAAAAAAGGATTCATTATTTATTTGGCGACGGAGAAACAGCATACAGCATACTTTTGGTAACAGCATACTTTCTACATACACTTTTTTCTGCTTATTTATTGACTGTAAAAGCATGAAATAGGATTCTTATATTTATTGAGAATATTTTTCGAACTGGAAGTACTATATATCTGTTTCGAAGTCTCAGAAATCAGTTACTAGGCCACAATCAAAGTGAAACCTTTCATTTCTTCCTTTTAGAAACAGTGTTGTTAGACTAGATTTTTCTTCAAAAGACCAAACGATTTCCAATAACAAAACACGAAATCATTCACAAAAAGAGAAAAAAAATCGCGCTTTTGCTTGATAAAAGAAAATCTGAATTTCAATTGAGCATCTCAGTTTCTTTTTCATCTGCGTCTTTTTAATAACAATCTTTTCCAATCGATTTTTCGATACAATTTTCTTCCAAGTATCAAATAATTCCTAGTCGGGAAAGATTAAAGTAAGGCTTGTTTAAGCATCCGAGCTTAGAAAGAAAAATATAAATAAATAAAAAAGGGAAAAAAAAGAGTGACTTTGTATTACATAAAAGCGAAGACCTGCCTTGTTTACCCCGCAGTATCAGTAACTTACTCACGGCGTTTTACTTCCGTTTCCTCCGTGCTTATTAAAATCATACCTCCAGCTCCCCTCTCAGGTTCTTTTCCTGTTTCCTAGGGAGGACGCACCTCACTCGAGCGCAGTTCCGTCAGAACGAAGCGAAAAGAGGTGAAAAAATATAAAAGCGGTCGTTAGAAGTTGCAGAAAAGAGCAATCCAAAATTTTGTATGGGTGAGGCGATGAATTTTTAAATCGATGCATCGAGTTTAAGTGGTCTGCGATAAGGGACTGGAGATAATTTTATTCCATATTTCAGTTTTCATACTTTTTAGGGGAAGATGGATAATTGGAACATTTTCAATTCAAATACATCCATAATTCTACTCCCTCCTCCTAAGAACAGTTTAATTTTGTTTTATCATAATGTTACAATATTGCCAGTAATTCGATTCTATTTTAATTCGAAAACAAAACAAATAGTTAAAAAAGATAATTTTATTCTATATTTCAGTTTTCCTACCTTTTAGGGGAAGTTGGATAATTGGAATGTTTTCAATTCAAATACACCCCTAATTCTACTTCCCCCTCCTCTGAACAGATAAATTTTGTTTTATCATAATGTTAAAATATCGCCAGTAATTCGATTCTATTTTAATTCGAAAACAAAACAAAAAGTTAAAAAAGATAATTTTATTCTATATTTATGTTTTCATACTTTTTAGGGAAAGTTGGATAATTGGAGCGTTTTCAATTCAAATACACCCATAATTCTACTTTTCCACCCCCTCTGAACAGATAAATTTTGTTTTATCATAATGTTAAAATATCGCCAGTAATTCGATTTTATTTTAATTCGAAAACAAAATAAGAAGTTGTGTCATATTATTTAAAGTTTTTTTTATTCAGTTTCGTCTATTAAATTTTATATGATTTTACAGAAAACACTATTACACAATTATCAATTCAAATTCCTCAGTTGTATATTTTTTAAAATTATATAATAATTTATTAAAAATCATATTAGTTATTTAGTAACTTTTCTAACCGACGAACTTGAAGACTAATATAATACTCAGTTAGATGTGATGAATTTATGTGTATGTATTGAAAATTTTTAGCCATTCTATTTTTTAAATATAGATCTGGCAACTTGTGATGAACGGAAATAAAAGTTCGACAAAAAAATTCATAGTAAATTGATTTCGTACAAATATTAAAACTATTCTTTTTTTTTTGTAAATGGATAAACTTTTCTAACTTTAATTATTACTAAATTACATATTAACACTTATTTACTAATTATATATTAATAATTAATTTTTTTTAAAACTAAGAATGAATTTTTACATTTACGTTCTATATAAAAAGTCCTGTCATGAGGGTAGTGAGTCTTCTGTGTGATCCAATCGTTCCGAGTTCGAGTCCCGCTTAGGGCACGGTTTTTCTTCTGTGTTCTATTTGTGAGGGGTATGCAATTATCCTGTAAAAAGACGCAGTGCAAGCTAATGTGATGAGTGAGTAGCTAAGTCGAACTGTGGGGCCTAGTTGGTGCTATTTCAAAAAAGAGACCCTCATTCTGCTTAAATTCGCTGATACAACAGTGAGTTTGTCCATGGCAAGTGCCATTAGGAGCAACAATAACAGCAGAATAAAAAATACCGTAGCTATTTTAATTTTTAAGCTTATCTTTCTTTTTAATTACATTTTTTTCGTGATTTCTTCGTTTCGAATTAAGAATATCCTCATGTATTTCATAATTAAATAAAATAGTTCTTTAACAACAGGTTTTATGGAATAACTTAGAAACACTTCCCAAAGTTTGAGATACTTTAATACATAATAATCAGCAAATCTTTAAGTACATAATATGTCACAAATATAACCTAAGTAAGAGTCCTTCCTTTTAAATGGAAATCAACAAATGAATTTCAGGGTGGAAAAAAACATAAATGGAATTAATTTTTTCCAGTCTGCTCACTTCCGATAAATAAAAAAAATGCTTAGAAATATCTTTTTATTGGAAAAGTTTTCATAAAATTCTGTAACTAAAGATATGGAACATTTTTTTAAAATTACAATAGATACTAAGAATAAAAATTAATTCGAAAACTGAAAGATATACAAATTATATACATTCTATTAGTCCTGTTTCTTTTTTAAAAATTTTGATTAAAAAAATAATTTATTTAATGCTAGACATTCTATTTGAGCAATTAAAAACTTTTCTGCTGGTTGCCATAGTGAGTTAAAGAAATCTCCATGAATAAAATTTAAGAAAAATATCCTTTTTAAAAAACATTGTGGGCGTTTGTGTTTTTAAAAAGAATTTTGAATTCTATCCAAGTCAAAACTTGATACTATTGCACAGAGATTTCACATGAAAACCTACACAACACAGTTGATAATTTTAGGTCATGAGAATTATGTCAAAAATTAAAGTGGCAGAAAAAGTAATTGGCTAAATCAATTTTCTCACCATTTCAATTAAACAATAATTTCTTGAATTATGAATTATTACCCCAAGGGGAATTTTTGCAGATAAGATCAACAAGGCATAGATATTCCTCATTTTTGATATGCGAAAATAATTTAAAAATCTCTTTTGATTATAAAAAACAATAAAACTTTCCCTATAAATGTATTAAACCAAATTTCTTTTTCAATTCCTACTATTAGTTCACACTCTCTCTATATATACCTTTTTCAAATCTTAATAAGATACTTTTTATTCATCCATTCAAGTTCACATACATTTTTTTAAAACTCGTAATGGATGACAATTGATGTTAATACAATGTTTTCAAATATTAATTCACTAATTAAATTTTATAAATTTTTAATACTTTATATAGGGTTTTAGCTCAAATTTTGTAATGAAAATTGAAATCGAACAGGCAGTAGCTCAGTCGGTGAAATGCAATGATTTCAGTATTTTTTCACGTGAAGGTGAAGAATGCGAGTTTAATTCTTGCTAAAATCAATCATTTTTGGATAAAATATTTATATTTATTGTAACTAAAATAAATAGTAGCCAAAATAAAAATTTTCTTTGCTAAGTTTGTTTTAATATCACTAGTTCAGGTACAAATCCAAACTCGGAAATCGAAAATGACAACCTTATTATTTATTCTTTCTTTTAATTATTATTATTTTTACAACTTCCGTTTACTTAATTCAATACTGAAAATTCGATGAGTGCAAGTAAAATAATTTTCCATTATTTCTCTTCGAGAGCTAAAAAAAATCATTTACCTTTCGTAAAGCTTAGAAAGAAAATATATTTTTATAAGCCTTGCGCGCTTTCATGCTGCTGAAAAAAGAATCCCAAATGCTGTCCGCCTCCCGACCGCAAGTTATTACACAGGGATTTCGGGCGTAAACACACACAAGGCGGCAGTTAATCCCCGCTCAAATTGTGGGAGAGCGGACCACAGATGCGTGAAGGAGGCACCTCGGACGACATTTATCGCCGTCGCCAAGTTTTTCGACCCGGATATTTTGTCAGAGGCCTTCGAGAAGGGTGCAACAAGACTAATTCTGCAATAAATAGAGTTCAGTGGATTTCACAATTTTAAAAATAATTGATTAACACGTTTACAGCATACGGGCTCATATATGGGAGTTTTGATGCAATTTTATTTCCAAATTAAGTATTTAAAAATAATTCTAACTATTTTAATCTATCAAAAATATATTTAGCGATTATCAAACACACACACAAAAATGTCTATGATTTGATGGCATTTCGAAATAACCTCACTTTTGTAAGAGTGGGTTTAAAAGCAGAATTGAAACGCGAGAGTGATTCAGTTTCCGAAAACTATAACAGTGTAAAACGTAAGTACTTTTTAACATATTATATATATATATAATCTTTCCGCTTTTCAACTGTTTTCTATACTATATACGATCCTTCTATTCTATACTATATACGGTTCCGTAAAAAAAGATTAAAATGAAATCTGCCATGCCTATTTCAATGTATCATGTCGGAACATCATTTCTTGAACGGCCGAGCACCACGTGCTCGTGCAAGTTGAATTATATTTTTATTCATTTTCATTGTTTCATTCAATGAGTCACTTTTAGTATTGCAAACGATCCAAAAAAAACTTTTCCCCGCATTCATTGTTTAAAAAAATATCACATTTCCTATTTATTTCATTTTATATTATCACGAGCTCAAAATGACATTTTTCTAGGTTTTATTTGCTGTAGTCATTAAATTATTTTTTTTTAAATCAGAGCTTTTGTAAATGCAATGGCAATGCGTTATTAAAAGCTGACTTTTTAGATACTCATGCAGAAAATAAAATTTCAATTTTTCGCGTACGGATTTTTGTTGACACCAGAACCCCACCAGAAAATATTCTTGCGTATAAATTTCATCTTTTCCTAAATAATACAGAACGAAACTTAAAAAATAAATCTCTATTAAAATAAAGGAAATCGAAACATCAGAAATGGAAGTAGACCCTGCTAAATTTTCATGGTGAAAATATTCATGATTCAATCCACGTTCAAATGTGTTCAGTTTAATTTTATAGGATAAAGTTAATTCAGGTGCCTTTTCAGATGTTTTCTGTTCGAAAATATAAAAATATTTTCGCTGATTTTCCTTTTTGGCGAATGACATGAAAGATAACTTATATTTACCAGCGCATTCAATACCTCCGTCTGCTCCGAAAGCAGCTTCATGAAACCCTCCTTTCAATGCCAAATTCCTGGCACTGATGCCTTATTTCGCAGCTTATGTCTGCAACAATTTTAGTCACCCCTGGCGTCTTACAACAATATTTCTTGACGCTTTTCTTAGCACTCATCATTATTGTTATCTGCTGTGTCATCAAGAAATTGCTAGACCGAAGCGCGGTGTTGTTTTATACTTCTGCAGGTGCAAAAATATAAAGCAAGCAACAATTTTAGGGATTTATTGACGTATTCACAATAATCAAGTTGACATCCGACATTTGTTTTCAAATGACATATCTAATTTTATCTGGTATTATACAATTTTCGGGAAGTATTTAATTATTAAAATAGGACTTTTTATCTTAGTATCTGAAGTAGAAAAACAATAAAAAAAATTAAAATATTTTTTTAAAAAGTTGAATCTACAGTTGCAAATTTCAAGTTATCATGTGAGAACATTATTATTTTTAAGTCATTAGTTGTTTTAATTTATTTGAGTCATTAACCAGTTTAAACCGATTTGAAAAAATTACGAGACTTTCTCTCACTTTCTCTATAATGATAATTTTTTTTAACTTTCATTTTCAATTTTTTATAGTTGGCAAAAAAAGTTTTTTTATCTTAGAATACCGATTTTAAGATTAAAAAAACAGTAATTTCGACGAAAAGTTAACTATTACTGGAATCTATTGTCTATGTGGTAAAATCCAATGAACGTAATGCAGATTGATGTTAAAATTATATTCTAATATTTACAGTATTTTGAGGTATACAATTAGTTAGAAAACACTTATAATATCATTAAAGAATAAATATAAATCTCATTTTACAAAATTGCAATAGTTAAAACTAAAAAAAATATTAAAAAAAAACCCGATAATCTTCTGAACGCGATATTAATTATTTAAAAGTAAGAAATCGTAAACAAATTGGAAGATGACGTCATTTCATAGAAATGACAAACAAAATGCAATTGATAGTAACTTTAATTAAATATATCAAGAAATACTGGCAAAACAAACCTCAAATGTCATGGGTCAGGTGACTCGCTATCGACCAATGAAAAAACAAATATATTTTTGCCTTCAAATTTTGGAGACGCCAAAATCTCCTAACCAAAACAATATGTTCTTACATGATGAAAAGATATTTTAATGCATATTTTTTCACCTTAATGGAGCAGAATATAATCCTTTTTATTACAAAAATATGGGAATAAAAATAAAAAATCTTAAAACCGCAAGTATAGATAGATATATTCTAAGCAAACTTGAATTTCAATTACATTCATAAATCAATTTAATGTATAACCGAATGTTTTTCCTGGTAAAATTCACAGGGATGAAATTTCTTCATCATTTGGGATTATGCAATTCTTTCATTGTTTGTTCACACCTCTACGATTTTGCTTTGATTCTCAGATAATAGTTTTTTTTTTCATTCAATACCATAAAAAAATGTGTGATTTCAAGTTGTTTCTTTAATTATCTTGTACTTTTCAATTTTTCTTTCATTTCATACCTCGTTATGTTAAATATAATACTATCTTAAAATTAGTTTTTCTCAGATTCGCTATCAGATGGCGCTTCTTGTTTGAATCCAAAATTAATTCAACATTAATCGAAAAACGGTTAGTTAAAATTTGAAAATAATAAAATATTGCATTGCATGATTGTACTAATTCATAACTTTGGTAAAGCAGAAAACTAATGAAAAATCAATTACAAAACTCCATCAGAATAAGTATGAACAAAAGAATATATATATATATATATATATATAT